>CM031876.1:1744712-1842079 GCA_018697195.1 Certhia americana
CTCCCACTACTCATCCCCCAAACACTGAGCACCAGTAATACTTTTAATGACCCTTGAAAACTGGAAGGGCTGAATTAATGGGATCTGCTCAGACGTGACCTGGGTGTGACAGAGCCCGGGGAGAGATCTGTCCCTGTCCCTGTCCCTGCAGAGCAGCCAGGGCGCACAGCCCCGACCCCCTCTCCCTGCAGGGCTCAAAGAACTTTTTCCTCCCCGCATGGCTCTGCACCCATGATTCTAATTAGCCTGCTCTGTGAAGTGGTTTGGGGATGCAGCACGGATGAAAAGCTCGGTAAAGCCGAGCACAGCGGAGCACTGAACAGCAGAAGGACATGGCCACATGCGGCAGCTGTTACTCACATTGCCGGCCCTTTGTCTGCAGCGGCTCAGCCGCACTCGCTCCCCGCTGCCACGGGGAAAGCGCTGGGAGCCGAGCAGGCACGGCCAAAACGCTCGATTTACCCCAAAAACTTCAGAACTGTGTGTGTGTGATAACCTCTCGACAACACCTCGCACAGCAGAAAATTCA
Organism: Certhia americana; assembly: GCA_018697195.1. Lineage (NCBI taxonomy): Eukaryota > Metazoa > Chordata > Aves > Passeriformes > Certhiidae > Certhia > Certhia americana. The sequence goes on from CM031876.1 coordinate 1,745,242, forward strand.
AAAATTCCAGAAACAGCTTTTGTGTTTGTGTGGGAGCCCCGCGAGCTTTGAGCTGCTGCTCCTGAGCCCCCCGAAGGTTGCGCAGGTGCTCCGGTCAGTGACACACCTGTGGGTGTTTCCTGAGCAAACAAGGACACCCCAAGGACACTTTTCTTGTCCAGGAAGGGCGGCACCCGGATACAGGCTCCGTTATCCAGCCCTGGTCCCAGCTTTTGTGTAAGCGGGAGGGAAATCTCTGAGGATTTGGCTCGCAGCAGACAATGCCATGAGCGCAGTTTTTCTCAGTGCCAATGAGTCTAACCTAATAAAAGGGGGAAATTTCCACTGACCGCAGGGGAGCAGAGTGGTTGAGACGGAAAAAAGAGGTGGAAAATTATTTATGACAGTGTAATTGCATTTGAGACAACTTGTATCCAGCCAAGATTCCACAAGAAATTTAGGAAAGAACAACTTTAGGTCAATCTGATTTTTCGTCCTGTGTGTAGGGGGTGGAAACTTCCCTTTTGAAAATTGGACTCTGCAACCATAGAAGAACTCATAATCCAAATTAATGTGGAAAATAAATCGCTGGCTGGTATCCCTGTCAGTGACAGACGCTCACTGTAACTCTGCTGTCCTGAGACACGCCCCAGCGTGCCCAGCCCTGCCAAGCTGGCATCTTCCTTTGGCTCCCTTAAAATCGGGTTTTCTTGTCCCCAGGGCTGGAGGGAGGAACAAAAGGATGCCAGAGCTGTGGGCAGGGTGGCAGTGGCAAGGCAAGGAGGGGTCTGCTCACACCCTGGCTGAGGTCAGGACTCCACACTCTGCTCCTGGCCATGCCTCATGCTCAGGGCACCCAGCACCTATCTGGGGGGCAGCTCTGGAGCACTGGGGTTTGGTGCCCCAGCAGACACTGAGTCACTCTCCTTGTGGCCTCCTGGAGCTCCTGGCACCCTCAGCTGTTCCCTGGCCAGCATGAAGGCTCAAGCCTTGAGTAAATGATGAATATATGCTGCTCTCTGGCTCCAGCTGAGCTCCTGGGGCATCACACTTCCAAGCTTTTCTCTGCCACAAGGTGACCAGAAACCTTTTTTGTTTTTTTCAAATACAGGTGACACTTAGTGAATTGCAGGAGCCTCTCTTGGCTTGTTTACTGGAGTCCAGAAGTTGAAGCTCTCAGAAAAGCCACCAATTCCTAAAAAAAAAGGGCATTGTTTTCACAGCCACAGCTGTTTGCTCTCTTCAGCAGAAACCTGGCACTGCACAGGACTCCTCTGCACTAGCAGGGCATTGAGAGGGCTCCAGAGCTGTTGTCTCTGCACAGAGAGATTCCTAAGTTTTAACCTGGCTTTGTTAGAGTGTGTGCTGCTAATTCCAGTGGTAATTTTACTATGTGTCATTTCCCTCCATTATGTGGTTCAAAAGATGAAGACTAAACGTAGATTTTAAAATTATCCAGACTTCAGATCTTGCCTCTGGGAAAGCTTCAATCTCATCTTTTGTTTTCATTTCTGGATTTTTGCAGGTCTGCAAATGTGTTTGTCTTAATAATGCAGCTGCAGGACAGATCAAGCATTGCTGGCATTTAATATCTCTAATCCAGCAGTTAGACAAGTCTGCCAATGGTTTACTTAATGTTCAACAGCCTTTTCTGATTAAGCAAAAGGTTTGAAGTGATTATAGTTTATTTACAACAAAAGTGGACTTAAATGAGAGTTAATTCCTCCCCCTCCTCCCTCATTGGGCTGGGTGCCAGTCACCATGCGTCTGCTTCTCTCCCTCTTCAAGAGCATCCACAGAAGCCATGGCAGATGTTCCCATCAGGATTCCAAGGAGAGGTTCTTCTCCAGGAGCCCCCAGGAATGGAGATGCTCCTAGGGCCCCCAGCTCAGCCCTGGCACTGTCTCAGGTGGGAGCCTTGGTTTTTTCTCTGTAGAAGGTCCAGCACTTCTTCAGCTGATATTGCATGAGGAGATTTTCATTTCGAGCCCCGACAAGTTTTGTTTTCCTTATTGTTAATCAAATAAGCTCGAAAAGCAAGAGGTCAATGGGATGAGTGGTGGCAGCAGCCCCTGGAGCTGGAATGTTCCACTATGGTCCTGTAATCCAGAGAGATAGCAAGAAGAAAAAAAAAAACAAAACAAAGAGCAGGTGAGTGCTGGGAAAGAGGAGTCAAAATTCACTCCCAAGAGATGCAAAACCTAAGAAGTTTTAACTAAAAAAAAAAAATTAAGTGGATTTTTATTTGTTTTCTGGGCAAATTATTTCCAATAGAAACTTGCAAATGGGTTTGTTTGTTTCCAGTAGACATCAACATTTGCCATCGTAGAGAAAAAATCTGGAGGGGCAGCATCCAGAGGCTCTTCCCAATGACTCCCCAGGCACTCTGAGGGGTCTCGGCTCCACCTGCAACACTTGCCACAGGTGCAAGGCACAGCTGGGGGCTGTAACAAGGGCATTATTTAGATACTGATGTCACTTGCTGGGCACCTGCTGATGACAGGGCTGGTGCTCGCTGGGAACAGACCCCTCTCAGCCCGAACCCCCTGCCAAATGCTTCCCCTCCCTGCTGGGCGGGTGCGTTTTCATGCTGGGAACCTGGCAAGTCTCAGACCTGTGCAGGATGAGGGAGGCAGATGGGGACACAAACTTTGCTGATGCCCCGGGACCAAGAGTCCCCAAAGTCTGAAAACCTTTTTGGTCCTTGTTGAGCATCCCTGCGCACGGAGTGCCTATTTGTCGCTTTTGTGCCGTCGTTTCCCTGTCAATTGGAAGCAATTTTCCTACGAAAATGTGAAACTGCTTCTCCAAACGAGCCGCCAAGCACACGCCGCTGGGCAGAGCTCGGCGCCGGGGTCAGCAGGGCGCTGCCCCGGGGGGGATTTGGCATTTCCCAGCGACAGCTCAAGGGACACAAAGAGACCCCAGGGCCAGCACCAGGCACTGCTCTGTCCCTACCTACCCGATCAATGGAGGCCCCTGCTCTCACCGGCAGGGAGTGCGAGGAAGAAAGACACAAAAGCTTCAGAGAGTGAATAAACTCAATTAGATCTCTGTAATTGCAACAAGAATTAGTGTGGGGGTCGGGCACATGTGCCGGCACAGAGCAGTAATTAAAAGTGCCATGTTTGCCATGCTGGGGAGGATGCCTGCTGGGTCCCAGCAGTGCCCTTTGAAAAGCTTCATGATGGAGCTTCGAGCCTGGATAAATACAAATGTCAGTGCCTCGCAGCCTGTGGGGGTACTCTCAATCCACAGCTCAGTGGGAGAATCCCCTGCTTTACATTCCCATCAGTTGGGCTAATTTCAGAGTCAGGCTTTGATGTGCTTTGGGGAGCCCTGTGTGCTACACACTTTCCCAGCGAGGCATCCTCTCCCTTTTTTCAAATGCTTTATTAATTTTCTCCTGTGGTTTTTTTTATCCTCCCTTTCTCTTGGGCCTGCCTGCAAGTTCTCTTTTGTGCTCACCCAGCAGGGCCCATGGCAGAGAATTTATATCATTCTGAAATATATATAAAGAAGGGATAAAAGAGGAGATGGGGGAACCTGCAGAGACCAGAGCAATAATCTGTCCTGGGAGCAAGGGTCCCCTTCCTCTGGCTGCTGGCCCCATGTGGCCCCAGCACTGATGGCACCAGTTTCCCAGCTGCATCTGGAGCTGCACCTCCCCACCTCTGCCATCAGCATGGGGACAAGGATAACTGGTCCCCAAAGAGCAGCAGAGGTGACAGTGGGCTGCTAACCAGGGTTCCCCACAGCAGAGGGAAGGATGGAGCAGCTGCTTCCTCAGGGCCACCTGCCCACGGCCACCAGCAAGGGCACAGCACAAGGCCAGGCTGGGCAGGCTGTGACACACAAAGGGTGGCACTGCCGTGGCACAGGGTGCTCCAGGTGCTGCCAGCAGGATCCTCACAGCCCTCAGTCCTCCTCCTGAGGCACAATGGCTGTGCCCACACTGCTGTGCAACCTGGAGGTTCCCTTGCCCCTCTCTGGTGCTCACTGCCAGCAGCCAGCACCCACTGGGTGCTGTAGCTGGGGTTTGGGAGCATTGCTGCTGGGCTGTGCAGCCTCCCCGTGCTCCTCCCTCCATAAAACTCCATCGTTTTCCCCTCACCTGCCCCCCTCACCCACCCCAGGCTGCTGCTGGGTGATGGTGACACCCGCACAGCCCAACTCCTCTGAGGCTGCCATCCAGCTCCCCTTCCTGTTTTTTATTATCAACTGAATTTGGCATGAAGGGGATTCTCTCCCCACATCCCGTTGGCACAAAAAAGGCTCAAAAACCAGCAAAACCATTGTTTGTGCTTGAAGGGTGGGGACCAGGGTGAGGAGAACAGCATGTTTAGAGCCCAGAGCTAGGAACCATAAGAGCATCTGGAACAGTTCGTGGGACAGAGGCGTTACAATTAAATAAAAATGGGCGATTACAGAACCATTCCCTGGCTCTGACACACACAAGGGCAGTTTCAGCACATGCCTGAGCACACAGTTAGAGGGGATTCCTCTCCTACAGGCCCAGAATAAATGGAGTTTTCATCAGGAGAGGCTGAGGTTGGTGCGACTTCCATGCATGGAACAGAGGAGCACGGCTGCCCTTTGCCAGGACATGGTGCAGAGGCATCTCCCAGCGGAGGCAACGTGTGACTCCAGTGAAAAGAGCCACATTCCTGGGGGCCAGAGAGGCCCCTGAGGAGCCAGAGCATGAAGGTGGTTTCCAGTGCCCACAGCCAGTGCCACAGCCTGCTCCCCACACATGGTGGGAAGACTCCCACATCTGCCAAGGTCCCCTGCCCCTTCAAGGGCACAGGATGTTCAACCTTGGCTGTCAGTCTGCAGCAGGAATGGAGATTCTGAGCCAGCTTTCTCTTTTAACAAGTCTCTGAGGAGCATTTTTACCCTGTCCCTCCAGTTCCTGCTGTTTGCAGGGCTGGACAGCGCAGCATTTGCAGATATACAAGTCCTGCAGAAAAAATCCTACTGTTCAAGGATCTCAGCCCCATCCCCTGAAATGTGCTGTTTTCATTAAAGCAGTGAAATCAGATTTCAAAAAACTCAGGCTTGGACAGTGGCCCTTGATTTGGGCCTGAGGAACAAGATCCAGAAGCAAAACAAAGGCAGTTTCCACAATGGTTGAAGGGAAAGGGAACCGGTCCAATTGCAAAACTTGGATCCTGGCATCGAGGGAGTCTTTGTGTGAGAGACCTGTGGCAATGGATGGCAGTGACTTTGGGAAATTCAATACTCCCCTAGCTCATAAACAGAAAACAAGGAAAATAAACTTGGGCAGAATGGGAGGAAGCAGAGAGCCAAACAGTGGATTTCTGGTGGGCTGGAAAAGAGCCTGGCTGTCCCTGGACACGGGTCCTGGGCTCGATGGCCACCAAGGCCGTGTCAGGGTGCTCGGGGCCACTGAGCAATGAGCACTGGGCTGGGCAGCTGTAAGAGGCAGTGTCCCCTCTGTCGGGGACATTGGTGAGAGGAGAGGCCACGGGGACTCAGGGCAGGAGCCCCGTGCTGCCAGACAGGAGCAGGGATGGTGGCAGTGCCACCACAGCTCACCCCAGGGCACAGTGGAGGGGACAGCAGCAGACTGCCTTGTGCCGCTTCTTCTGAAAGATGGAAACACTTGGCTGCAGCAGAGACAAGGGTGGGATGAGCACTTGAAAAGAAAAGAAGTTTCTCTGCCAGCCTCCTCCCAGCACACGCTGGTGCGTGGTGGTGCCACTGGATCCCTCTTGCAAAGCCTCCACTTGTGCAACGTCCTGAGGCAGCTCCTTGTCTTGGGTTTCCACTCCCTCCTGCCTGTTCCCAGCTATTCAGGAGAGGAGAACTGGGGTCTCTGAACAGTGCCTGGGTGGGGAAACAGAGCCCATTTGCCTTAAACCACTGACCATCACTGCTGAGTGACAGAAGAGCAGCCCCACACCAGGCAGGGATGTGATGAATAGGGACGCAATGAGAGCAGGGAAGGGCTGTGATTGGGATAGGGCAGCAGCTGAAGGCTCAGTGAAAGAAATTACTTTTGAAAAAAAGCTCCGTATGGCCTCAAATCCACTGCCAAATGATGCCAGTTCTTGTTCAAAAACCCAAGAGCTAACTCTTGGCCACTGACAAGAGGAACCAGTGTTTAGACCATTTATGGGCCACAGAAAGTCAGCAGAGATATGAAATCTGTGGATTCACTGAATTTCCTCAGTACCACAACTCCACATTTGCAATTACAGATTCACGAAGCTCAGCATCCTGCCTGCCACCAAGCACTGCCTGTAACCCTTCTGTGGCCCCAGAGTCAAGCTGGCTGCCCCCCCACCAGCCTTAGGTGCACCCCAGGGAGACAGCATGACACAAAAGATCCACCAAAATCTGGTATGGGGACACCTGAGTGTCCCAAGTCACCCAGTCAGCCCCACAGGAGCAGGGGGAGGGTGTGTGTGAGTGTAGAAAAACCTATGGAATTTCTATGATAAATTGTCTTTCTTTTGGCTCAGGAAGAGAAGCAGCATTCTCCCCCTCAATTTGGGCAATTATCCGTAGTTATTTAAAGTTATAAACTCCTGGCTTGTAACAGAAAAGCAGCCAAGAGTGGAACAGGATGGCTGAGCTGCGTGCACTGGCACCAATGCCTGGGCAGCACCAAAGCACAGGAGCAGGGAGTGGGCAGTGCCAGCAGCCCTGCCCCAGACCCCACCCTGCCCCTGATGTGTCTGCAGCACCAGGACCAAGGGGCAGGACCTGCCCAGCCGTGGAGAAGGCTTTGCCTACACAAACAAGCACAAACCAGACTAAAGAAATCCAAGCCAGCCACCTACTGCTGCTCCTTGGAAATTCAGAGCAGCGTTGTGCCTGACCTCCCTTTCTGACACAGAATTACAGGAGAAATACTGGAGATAAAATACAGCGGATATTTTGCTGGAGAAAAAAAGATCATAAATCAGTATGAGAAGCATATTTGAATTTTAGAGGAATATGTCAGATACACTGTCCAGCCATTAAATTTCACAGGTTCAGTTTAAGAACTTCAGGAGATTGCTGGCATTGCCTGAAAGGGAGAAGAAAATTATAAACACATGCTGAGGGCTCCAAGTGAGACACAAAAATCTGAGAATAATCCTCATTGCTATCCAAGATATAACCAAATAGGCCAAATAAAGAATTCCATTTACCTGCCTGGAGATTGCCTGACCATAACCTCTAATTCCTGCAAGATTAAAGACATTTCTTCAGAGGGAATGGATCAGGTGTTTGCTGAGGGCCTCAGGTTTGCTCTGGCCTTGCCTGGCCCTTCCCAGCCCCAGCTGATCTCCTCCCGTGCCACTAGTCTGCAATGTTGTACAGCCCATGAAACTGAGCCTGATGCCCATCCTGGACCTTCCCAGGGCACCTGGGTGTGCTGCTGAGCTGGCTTCCCATCCCAGAGGATACGGGCACAGGGAACAGCAGAGCCCATCCCTGTGCCAGTGGAGCTGTGGGGAGATTGTATGGGAAACAGGGATTATCACTTTGTGTGGTGGCTTTGGGAAGGCAGAGGAACAGATGCTGTATGCCAGGGGATGCAGAGAAAGCCAGGAGAAAGAGTCACAGTGCTTTTGGACATAAAACTGGGCCTTTGAGGAGGCAGAGAGAGGTAAGGACCAGGAGGGATGAGGCCACGCTGGCTCCTGGGACACGCTGTCATTCAGACATTCTCACAACACTCTCCTGCCCAGCCTCAGGCACAGGTGATGCCAAACATCCACGTGGAGCACCAAGACGTGGGATCATGTACCAGGGGAGTAACCAGGACACAGAGGAGGCACCAGTAGAGTCCCACAGTACAGGATGATGTACCAAGTGATGTACCAGGATGTGGGATGCTGGACTATGGGAGGATGTAGGTCTGGAGAGGTCAAGAGCCCTGCAGATCCAAACTCCCAGGAATTAGGATCTTGAATGGTGTGGCAGTGAAGCCCTGGGAGCTCAGGGGTGTCTGTGTGGATGAAGTGGGAAAGCCAAGAGGCACCATCGGCAGTGGAGCTGGGAGACTCTGGATCCAAGGACATTGTTACTATGCTTCAGATTATATAAATAACTCGCTGAATAAAACCACATGTGGCCACATTCTGTTTCCCATCCCTCTGCTCTGCCGGCAGCATACAGGCTCTTGCAACACTTGTTTACTGGGGAGGCTATATATAAAGCTAAAATAGTTTGCTGGGTCTTATGTTTTCACTTTAATTCTCAGTGTATAAAAAAAAAAAAACAAAAAACCTGTGAATTTGCTAATGGGCCTTGAAAACGTATTTTTAAAGCAAGGGCAGCATGACTCGGTGAGTTGCTACAAAGGATTACAGAAGGAACAAGGTTTGCTAGGAAAATTATTCCCTTGAGAAAATCTGTAACAGCTGAAAGGCCAGAGCCTGCTTCTTTCCAAGAAAATAAACACATTTCTGCATTAAACAAAATCAAGCTTCATCTCAGGTATGGAGCAAGTTTGTTTGTTCTTTGGTGTTTATGTGCTTCCCATAGCTTTGGTGTTCAATTTGACATTTGAAGGCCAAACATACGCTCCATTCTCTCCCCAAAGGAAGATTCCTATTGTGTCTTTAAAGCACACTTTTGGACAGAGATAAATGGCCACGAGCCTCAGGAGTGTCAGAGCCAGATGGTCAATTGAGATTCCTTTGTATGTTTCTCTATTTCACTTCAGAGTTGATCTTGCATAAAAAATATTTTTTTTTAGCGTTAGCTCTGACTTGCAGCCTGGAGGGAACCTCTGGAGCAGGAGGATTTGCAAACAATCTGCTCAGGAGCCACAAATCCTCAGCTCGCTCTTTCCTGGTCATTATAACCCATGTGCTTTGGGAGTTTTGTACCCAGGGGCAATTCAAACCATTTGATTTGATGGAGTTTTCTGTTAAACAGTGACCACGCCCAGGGGAGCAGCCCCTCCTGTCCCTGGAATTGAGGGAATCAGTGTGAGCCTTGCACTTCTCCAGGTAGTGAATTCCTTACTCACATCCTAAACCTCCTGGGGAATGGTCCCTGAAATTCTCCACAAACATTTCCCAATTCTTCTCCAACAGCCAAAAACTACCTTGGCAGGTGGGAAGGCAATGAGTGGTGATCAGACTGACAACTTTACAATATAATTTTACAAGACCTGCTGGGGAAATGCCCATATCCTCTCCCATCATTCCTGCAGTCACTATCCCTCTGTGAGGACTCTGCCCTTCCCAGCAAGGAGATGGAATGCCTGCAGCTCTGTGCAGGGTCACAATAATCCAGCACATCTCCTGCCTCCAGGCAATTTTCACTGTTTCACCCCTTTCCATCCCCACTTGTCCCATGAGCAGTGTGGGGAGCAAGCTGGATTTTCTGTATTACATTAATTGGAACTAGATATGACTGCTGCTCCTTGGGCTGGTGGGAGAGCAGGAGTTAATCCAGCCCGAAGGATGAGGTTGTAATTGTCACTATTACTGAATGAGCTTTTAAAGACTCTCAACTTCTGAATGGAGGCAGGAGGACCAACAGCAGCACCAACTTAATGACCAGCAGCCCGTGGCAGAAACACGTATGGAGGCAGCATGGTTCACCTGGAAATAAACCCTGGAGGTGTCAGGGCAGTGGATAAGGGCTCTGCTGGCAGGGTGGAGGTGGAAAAGATGAAATTCTGGCTGCTGGAGAAACAAATAAGGCTGCCAGGCTGGACGTGCGTGTGAGCCTTGCTTCCCTGCAGCCTGGGGACCCAGAGCTGTAGTTCTGGGCTTGACTCAGAGGCTGGCAGGCTGGGGAGGCTATCCCAGGCCGTTGGAAAACAGCTGCTGGCTCACAGCTCCCACCAGGACACAGCTCTGGCTAGGGCTTGGACTGCTTTAACTCAGAGGAGAAGCAGCAGAGAAAAACAGAAAACCAGGAGCAGGGTTTGGCCTCAGGAGAGCACGGAAAGGCAGCACACCCTGAGACCCCATCAGGGGCTGGGCAAGGGCTGGGGGCTGCTCCTGCAAGTCGTGGTGGGGTCACCAAGGGGCACCTGCTCTTCAACCGTGTCAACATTGCCATCTCTGCACCAGGCCCTGCTGTGGGGACCTGCTGTGGCCCTGGCCCTGACTCCAAACAGCTCTTGGAGACCTGCACAGCAGCGAACACATCCAGAGTGCTGTACATCACCCTGCGAGCAGCTCCCTGAGCAGGGACAGCAGGACATGGAGGAGCCACAGCTAAGCTTAAACATCTGGTTCTGTGCATTCCTATATTGTAATAAAATAAGTCTTCCCACAGATTTCACATCGTTTTTGTCTGGGCATCAGTGAACTGTGATGAGAGAAACTCTTTTTTTTGCGGTTTTCAGAGGAACAAAGAGGCAATCTTCATCTGATGAGGTGTCCTGGCAGCCTCTTGTGCTCCGAGGCTGCATCTCGTGCTGTCAATGCAGCCCCATGCCCTGGGACAACTGGCCCAGAGCCCCAAAATGCAGAGCCTGGGGGGACTGTGGTTCCCAAGGCCTGGGGACAGTGAGAGAACCTCACTGCAGCCCACAAAGGCCAGGAACAGCAGCTCCCAAATGGAAAGAGGTACCAGAAACACACCTGCAATCTGGATCCCCCCCTTTTGGACCCTGTTCAAGTGAAAGGGCAACAAAGAACAGAAAACAACTGCTTAAAGACTCAGAGTCCCAATGAAGTCCAGGGAGGATCCTGCAGCTCCCCCAGGCCTCCACAGGAACAGCCTCTGCAGCGTAGGCACAGCCAAAAAAATGCATTTTCCCTGGAAAATATGTACCTGCCTGGAGGTGGCTCAGCAGAGGGAGTGGGCATAGAAACCCATGGAAAATTAACAGTGCAAAGCTGAAGCAAGCTGGATCAGGTCATGGTTTGCACGGAGCATGGAGCTGTCTTTGTTCCCACACTGCTCCCACGGCTCCTCCTGCACTGCTGCTGCACCTCTGGGGGCTCTTCACCTTTCATTGTGGTCTCCACTTGTCCTGTTGTGAAGTGCTTGAGTGGGCTCTCTGGTCTGCTGTGAGGACAAGAAACTCTACAGCACCAACAGAATTGTAAAGAGAATCCCCATCTCTTCAACTGGCCAACACAGCCTGTAACCCATCAGCCCACTGTGTTTATTTGAGACTCTGGGCTTATCTGAAATCTCCCACTTCAGCAGAGAAGAAAGGCTCACGGGGCTGTTGAAAGTCAGAGGAACATTTGTCTCCAGCCACCCCTGGCTGATGATAAATGGCTGATGGGGGAATGTAAGGAAATGGGACAGACTTGGCTGGAAATGTGAGTGAACAAAGTGGTTTCAATAGGGTTTTTGAGGAGGGGAATGTGGCCCCCACTCCCAAGCTTCCTCCTGCCCAGGTCTCCTTGCCTCTGTTCCCTGGTGCACAGTCCCCATGGATCAGAGCAGGGAGAACCCAACTAGAAGTCTTCAGTAGCCATTTTTCAGTGGGACTAGATTACATTTATTCCATGACTTAGCAGCCTGTTTGGGAAAAGGGATTTCATTCCTTTGCTTCTTGTCAGAATGGATTTGCTGATCCCAAACATGTTCCTCACACTTTATTTAGGGCTTATTATGGATAATTTACATTGCTGAGCTGTCACCAGCCTGTCTGCACAGTGTGGGCAGACAGGCAATGCACTTCTCTGCCCTCTTGCTCTCCTCCCAGATGTGGAGCTGGCAGGATAAGGCAGTTAGGACATCCCTTGTCTGATACCATTTGCCTTTTTGGGGCTTATTCCACTCTATGCAGGGGCCAGGCAGGCTCAGCACAGATGGACATCTTCCCTCAGCTGCATTCCCAGGATCAAGCCACCTGGAGCAGGCAGTTTTGTGGGACAAGGTTTGATTTTCTCATTAAGGGATGCTGAGGGATGGCTCCTGAGCCCAGCACCTTTGGCTCTGCCTGTATTGTGGCAGGAGATTCCCCAACACCTGCAGTGCTCACTGGGTGGATTACATCTCACAAAAAAGGGTGGGAAGGAGGATCCTGGTAATTATAGGGCAGTCAGCCTGACCTCACTGGGTGATGATGCTCAGTATAAACTGTTCCATTGCCTTACCAGGTACTGAGGTCAGGCTGACTGTCCAGGAAGGACAGTTCTCAAAAGAACAAACAGCATCACCTTGTCAGGATGCCAGGACCTGTCTGGAAAGATTTCAGAAGGGCAGCGTGTACTGTTTCAATTAATTGACTGGACACTGTTTCTTGCCAGGTGAGTACTGAAACCAAAGTTACCTGCAGATGTGACTATAGCAGCACTTGTTACTGTCTAGCACTTGCCCTGCAGTTCAGAACCTCTCACTTGTGAAAGGAAAGGAACATCAGGCTGGTGTGCACTGGGTGTTGACACCAGCTGGCCTCAAAAGGAACAAGCTAAGCCAGGGAGGATCTTCCTCCAAAAGGCACGCCCCTCTGAAGCTTTTTGAGTGAGGACCCCAAATCAGGGACACCAGAACCTCAGGACCTGTGAGGAGGTGATATATGCAGACTTCCATGTGTCCTGGGGCAGAGATGAGGATCCTTGTCCCTGCTTCTCCGTGGCCAAGGTCTCCTCCAGCCCCAGCAGATGTGCTGCAGGAGCTGGCTCACATTTCAAGGGATTCCTGGAGCAGAGAGCAGGGCTCAGCACCTGGAGCCAGAGCTGGGCCCCCCCATACCTGCTTATTTTAGCCCATGATTGCCTGAATTCTGATAACCAGATTATCTTTCTGCCTGCTGTTAAATACTCATTGAAGTCCAGCATGTTTTGCCTGGGTCACGGCCCTCGGTGCATCATGGAGCTGCACAAGGTGGGAGGCCAGGGCCAGGGCTCCTGGTGGTCACTGGGGCACTTGGCAGCTTTCATCACACCTGGTGGTACATGCAGAGCCTGTTGAAAACAACGGCTTGTAAATGCAAAGCTCCATCTCCAGTTACTGCTCCCCTGCATCAGCCAGTCCCGTGCTCTCCATGAGATATGTTCCAAATTACAGCATTTGTCTTTAATAAATGGGCACTACATAAACTGCCTCCTCTGGGAAACCTGGGGGCACTAAGTCAAACCTGATGTTTCCATTTCATTATGATGCTTTTGCTCAGAGACGAATTCCAACCCATCCCCTGTTTAATATCAGCCAAAGGTGTGCAGTGGGTTTGTACTGCTATTTATGAAATTCATATTGCTGGGCCTAATCTCTTTCAGATCACCCAACTGTCTCTGTGTCTGTATCAGCTTGACCCAAAACAAGGATATTCTTTTGCCATAGTCAGTGGCATCTCCAGCATCCAGGAAGGAGAAAGGGCAAAGCTCCTTCCATGGCTACAAAGTATATGAATGTAGATAGGAGGTTCCTTAGTGAAATATTTCCTCAGAAAACCTTCTGTGATGCTTCTTTTTAAGGCCAAATCTGCCCATACTGATCCCTACCCTAAAAAGGTATCTGAGTATGATGCAGAATGAGTTTCCATGTACCAGAGCAGCCTTGCTGCCACACTCCTTTGTTTTAAGCCTAAGGAGCAGGCTGGCAAGTGGCAGGCTGTAAGACTTGGGATATTTGGGCTATCATGTGTGTCCCTTGTATGCCTCTGGCATCAAACACACTGCTCAGTGTGCACAGCTTGGACCCTGACATGCTTCAGCAGAGAAACCCTTTCTAGGCAGATGATTATTTCTCCTCCCCTTGGCAGACACCTGCCACCACATCCCTGTAACACTGAGAGCACAAAACTCACCCAGAGGAGAGCAAAGTGTCACAGGTAGGAACATCTGTGTTTGATTCAAACAGATGTAAACCATGCACCCAGCGATCCCTCGAGTCCAGGGCTTATGTTCTACCCTTCTGTTGTGTCCCAGTGCTGCATCACCCAGGCATTTCTAACAAAAGCTATGAGATAATCTCTGTCCTGTGGGAGCTGTTCCACTGGTATCTCTTATGACAGGAGAGGAGAATCACAGCGCTGCTTCGTTCCCTTCACACCTTTGCAAAGATCCCTGTTCTGACTCAGCCTCAGAAGGGAATGAAAAATCCCTCAAATAACCTCAAAAGATTTAGAAATGATGCTCAGGGAGGCACCATTGGTTTGTGTCACAGCTGGAGAGAAGAGAAGAGAAGAGAAGAGAAGAGAAGAGAAGAGAAGAGAAGGTATTACCTGAAGCTGTGCATTCATGAAGAACTGGATAGTAACAAAGACATATTGCAGCTGGATTTCTCTGCTCCCCGCTTTTCCACAGCTACTATAAAAACACCACCAAAGAGAGCAAATGATGGAAACCACAGCTCTTTTAGCTGAACTTTCTGGCCTCAAAACTGTGTCATTTGGGAAGGTCTGGACAGGACAAGCTCCATGAGCAGAGACCCCAGTGCACACTGACTCACAGGCTGGCTGCTCTCATGAACCCTGGTGAGAACCTGAGTTTAGCTCATAGCAAATGCCTTTTGGGGATGGAAAAATTAAAACAAGAAAAGAGAGACTGACCCATTTGAGTTCCATCTGCTGGGGTTTATAACTGTTCTCCTTATAATTGTCAACAGACAATGTGAATTGCAATTAGCTAATTGCTTGCTAACTTTGCATTCTAATAATAGTCATGTTCCAGAGTTATACAAGTTTGGAGGCTGCTGCTGTTCCCTTGCAACTGGCAATAATAAATAATATCATATTCCCTCAGCTTTGCCATTTCTTCTAAGCTTCATCCCCATGCAAATTGCTCCAGCATGTCCTAATCCCTGACGGGAGGGCAGAGGCATCCAACAGCATTTGTTTGTAGTTCCTTGCACTGGGAGGGTTCAGCACATGCATAAGGATGTGGCACCGGGAGGCTGTGACTCCCATATGCCACTTGTCCCTGCTGCAGGGCCAGCCCAGCAGGGCCAGGAGGTGCCTCTCATCCAGGTAGGGTGGCAGGAGTAGGGTCTGCAACCCTGGAAATCCAGCCCTACCATCAGCATGTGCTTGGTTAGAGCTTTTTTTGGAGGTTTTGGGTTTTGTTTAGATTTTCTGCTTTCCCTTTGCAGGATCAGATGTGGGCCCTGGCCCCTGTAGTGACATGTTTTATTACCAGTAGCTTCAATAATGTCAGCACAGCCCCAGACTGGAGCTTTCAGAAACACAGCCTCTCCAGCAGCACAGCAAGCTGTGCAGTGTTACCACTGCAGCAAGAAGCAGGGGCTGGACCCCAGTGGGGGTCCCGGTGAGAACAGGTGATGGGCTGGGTTCAGAGCCCCAGAATCCACTGGATGGGGGGCACAGAGAGCTCCTTTCCACACAAGTGAACTTTTCAGCACCCGTCTCCGGTCTGTGTGACCTCCAGCTCATTACTGCCATGCAGATGCAGCTAATTGAGAAGCAGAGCAACAGCCTGATCCAGTGGAGTCAAGGCCAATGAAATGAACATCATTCCCTGGCACACAAGGAACTACTGAACAGGCAGCTGCCAGCAGGCTGACATCTCCAGAGCTTACAGACTAATCTCATTAAACCCGACCAAAAAGCCTTTCAGAGCTGGGGGAGCTGTGTCCAGCGAAAGCTGGGCTGGATTATTCACCTCTGGGGCTTTTCCACATGTCTGGTTCTGTCTTCACACACCGCAGGCAGGGGGGTGTGGCACCCCAGCTGCCAGGCATGATGCAGCACAGGGATGGGTGGCACCTGCCCAAACCCTGCTGTGCCAAAGCTCAGCCCAGGTGAGCTCTTGGCTCCCCAGATGGGGCTTGCACAGGGATTCCTGTTCAGGTTCCTCACAATCAGAACTCTCTGTCACTGCCCCAGGTGCCCCCCAGCCCCTGCGTCCAGCAGAGCAGCTGCAGGTTCTTGGTTCTACTTCAAGCTGTTTCTCCTCTGGGCACAACTGTACCAACTTTCTCATCCCTCACTGCTCCCCTCTCCTGCTCCTGCCATCTGACTCACAAGCAGATTTATGAAGTTTAAAAGCACTCCTTGTGCAAGCCACGCTCCACAGCTTTGTCTTACCACTCACACAACCTGCTCTCACCCCCTTCCTTGAGGTTTGGGCAGAGGTACCAGAACTGTGCCATGAAAGGGAGTTCTCCTTGGCAAAGCCACAAGGAGAGCTCTCCCTTAGCGCAGCTGAAGATTGCTGTCCCCTCCCCATGACTCAGGTGCACAGGGCAGGGGGAGGTGGCTCTTGCTCAAACCAAATAGTGGGACACAAGGAGCTGGAGGAATCCAGCCAAAGGAACAGCTTTGCTCACTTCTGCTTTGGCTTCTCCTATGAATGTTTTCTCTCAGCGCTGGTTGATGAGTTTCAGACTGAGGGAATGTTAGGAAATGAGAAGGAGAAGGCTGTGATACATTGCATGATGTGCCAAGGACCAGCAGTGACGCACAGCAGCTGGCAGGACTCTGGTGTGCACCTCACCTTTGCTGCCTCCACAGGACCTACCACCCTCCCCCTGGCTGTCCCAGCACACCCACAGCTGCTCAGCACCACCTGCAGCTTCTCTGCTCACCCCAGCAGCCGGGGACCATCACCTGCTGCCCCACAGCCCCAGCAGTGGCCAGGTCATGCCAAGGTTTGTAGCAGAAGCCTCTCTGCTCAGAGGTTGAGAGGAGGGGCAGGAAAGCTGCCAGGGCGTGGCAGCTGCCCAGCACAGCTTGTTCCCAGGGCCACTGGTGAGCTGCAGATATTTGCCATGGCTTGGCACAGGAGGGCGAGGTGCCTCAGGACCACACTGCATCCAGGGGAGCATCCCTTCTGATACCCCCATATGGATCATTGCCAGCTGCTTTTGGACATGAGGCCATGAGGTTTGGCTGGCTTGAATTTATCTCCCAACCTCAGGGGAGCAGAGCAAAGGTCCTGTTGGGCTCAGTGTGGGGCTGAGACTGGTCCCTGGCTGACAAGTGGCCATGGACTACGCACAAATATGCTCTAAAGCTGACAGCACCAAATGTTTCTTCTCCACCTAGTGCAGTTATTTAGGATTCAGTAAAGAACAAAACTGCATCTTGTAGGTTTTAATAAAGCTCTTGGCGAACAGTTCAAACACCAGGGGAAAAGCTGGAGAGAGAGGTTGAGTTTATGGGAGCGGGAGGAGATAGTTTGCTTTCTTAGGAACTGGAAAAGATTAATAGTGTGCAAAGGCTCTTGGATTCATTCCTCACATAGCAGAATGGTTAGGAGACTTACTGGCTTGATATTCTTCATTCTGCCTTCCCCAGGCAGCCTAGAGACTGTCTGGGGTTGTGGAGAGAAGGACCAGGGAGAGCAGGGAGCCATCCCATGTCAAACCTGGTGAAAAGGCAGCTGTGGTATGCTGGGGTACAGAGGGGAACTGAATCTCAGGGAGCTTTGTTGGGAAATAAAATAGATGCTTAATATTTCTGCATGTTCTGATGTGTGGGGAAGCACTGGCATCTGGGGAGGTGGTGGGAGTATGGGGCAACAAGGCAGGCTCATCCTTCCAGCACATCCCCACTCCTGAACCCTGGGGTGCCAACAGCACAGAACCATTCCATAACAGGAATCTGAACCCAGGGAAGGTCCAGTCTCTCTCTCACCACAGGCATTTTGCAATCACCATGTACCACGCAAGGTAAATCCTGCAGCAAATTAATATTCAGGAAAAAAAAAGACAGGAATTTCCCAAGTTCCACTGAACAGCCCAAAGCTTCTTTCCAACAGCCAAAACCTGCTGCAAGCCTCACTGCACATGGAGTGCAGGGCAAAGAAGAGAAGCCACTGGGAAGCCACAGGATATGACTTCCAGACAAGCCAGAGCTTGTGCTGGAAATGCAGAGTGGCTCAGGCATTGCTTCAATCCTACATTCAGTCCCATTTGGCTCTGGGGTGACAAACAGCCCGTGTCCCCAGAGCTGCACCTTCAGCACAGCCTGAGACTGCAGCAGCTCCTCACTGCCAACAGCCAGGACAGGACACAGCTCACCCAGACAGTGTGAGCAGCAGGAGCCACATGTGCTCTCCCCAAAGGGAGCCAAATTCCTTTGGAAGGAACAGTCATCTCCCCAAAACTTCAGTTAAGCTGGAAACGAAATGAGAGGAAAGGCAGAGCTACTCACTTTCCATTGTTGGTCCCAGTCAGGGGAACACTGGACAGATCTCCTAATTTCTCCAAGCTGCTGTAGCTGGGAAAGTCCAAGCCAACAACAACCTGACGCTTGGCTGGGTATAAATGTAGCATGGAGTGTTTTCAAGACTCCATAGACAGCCCTGGAGCTGTCAGCTATGGAAAATAAACTTCTGAGCTATTTATGGATATCCGTTGTGCTCTAATTCAGGGGTGGAAGGTTGCAGTGGTACCTAAAACACTTCACTGGGAGACAGAAGTAGCCCTTGGGAAGCCATGACCTGTCAAATTTTCAAATAATACTAGGAAATAGGTTTGCTCTTTCAGAGAATGAAGTAAGAACTTCAGCAAAACTGCTAAACATAAAA
Organism: Certhia americana; assembly: GCA_018697195.1. Lineage (NCBI taxonomy): Eukaryota > Metazoa > Chordata > Aves > Passeriformes > Certhiidae > Certhia > Certhia americana. The sequence goes on from CM031876.1 coordinate 1,763,601, forward strand.
GTTCCCAGACATCTGGAAAGAATTAGTCAGGAGGATGCTTGGGACAGGGAGCTGAGGCAAGTTCAGGAGACACCTACTGCAGATCTGTCCACAGGAGGAGGGAGGAGGAGGGAAAGGGTTGGGGGAAAAAGCAGGAAGGGAGGATTGAAATGAAACCTGTGCAGGATGGGCAATGAAAACAGGCTCTGTGCCTGCCATACAGCCCTAGAGGGTCTGTGGGGGGCAGGGGGTTGGGGGCCTGCCCACTTTGGCAAAGAACTCACCAGGCTATTGCTTGTGCCTGTCCTTGCAAGGGCAGACAAGGGCTGTGTGCTGAGCATGTGCCACGTGGGAAAGATCGTCACTGCTGCAGGCCAGATGTGTCCCCACACCCATCAAATCTGCAGAATCTGCCCCTCTCTGGAGCTCAACAGGGTAAAAGTTGTGACAAAGCCACAAGCACTAGAGATACACTGAGCCAAGTTTGGGGAACAGAACAAAAAAGCCAGCTGACAGGTAGTGGAGGATGTTTGTGGTATTTCGGAGCAGTGAAATACTCAGGCAGCCCCTCAGCAAAGTCACAAAGGAGTTCTGCTTCAGGGCAAGATGAAAGTCTCAAAGAATAAGCACAAAAACCATAGGGACTTGTGAAACCCATGCTTGGTTTATTAAATTAATCACAAAGCTTTTTATCACATATTTCTGCCTCCGAGTCACTTTACACTTCAGGTGCCAAATCCTTTGTCTTTTCCATAATTCTGGACTCTTGTAATACACTCAGTTTTGAAATCTGTTTCAAATCCTTGAGCTTAGGCTGAAGCAAAGCTTTTAGGTTTGTTTTGGAAGTCTGGTGTTCCCAACATCAGGTCCCTATTTCTAAGCAGAACTGCAAAGGCCCCGCTGCACCAGAAGCCAGAGCTTACCCCTATGACAGGAAACAAAACAACCATATACGAGTCAGGTGCTCCTTATAAATCTTTGTGAGCATTTGAATTTAGTAACTGAATTTAGGTTGTGCTTTTCCTGTAAGTGAAGAATATCCAACGGAGTTAGCAGGAGGTAAAGCTGAAAATCAAAGTGTGATCTTTGTGTTTCCTGACAATTTTCCTTTAACAAGGTAGCTCCAGCTGCTAACTGCATTTTATTGCATTCCTCAAAGACAGATCTCCATGCAAGAATACTTTTAAGAGCTCTACTCCAAAAATAAAGGCACTTGGATTTATTTTTATGGCTATATATATTTTACCAGTTGGTCTCAGAGCCCTTAGTGCTGCCTTACCCACAGCCCCACTAAGGTACAGCACAGGCTGCAGTCCTTTGATGCTGTGATGATTTTTTTCTTTTTCTCTTATATACCTTTTATGTATTCTCAGTGCTCTTAGCATACATACTTGTAATTCCTTAAGTCTGATAACTTAACATAGTCCTGGTATTTTGTTAAGCCAGAAAACCAAACACCCTAAAAGCCTCTCAGCTGAAAGCTGGAAAGCCCAGCTTTTCACTATCACTTTTCACTTCACTATCTTGAAAAACCAAAGCCCCTCTAAAATACATCCTATAAACTAAGATTAAGCCCATCCAAGAGGGAATACTTCGAGATGGGAAAATACCACACTGTTCATTCAAGCCTCCTGTTGAAGCATCTTTATTAGAAATACTAATTTGCAAAATCTAGAAAGTTGTATAAGCCATCTATCGGGTGCAAGTTTTAGTGGGCTCCACCTTGACAAAGTGTTGCACCATAAGGATCCTTAATAATGAATGAATCCTTAATAATGAAAAGCTGAAATTCCTTTATTGCTTAACTGTGTCTGGCTCTTAATTTTAGGACCAAGGGAAAGGCATCACCCTGACCCCACATTTGGCTCCCCAGGCAGCTGGAGCAGCAGCTGCTGCTCTCACTCACCTCCCTCCAGTCTTGGTCCTCAGGAAGGTGCTGAAGTTTGGCACCCAGAGACATCCCTGTGCTGTGAGCAGGGGACTCAGCTCTGCAGGCTGCTGGGCAAGGAGGAGCAGGAGTGGCATCCCAGCTGCCTGCTGGCACTGAAATGCTGAATGCATGGCTCTGTGCATGGGGGAACCTTTAAACCCCCAGTTACTCCCAGGAAATGCCAGCTGAAGGGAGTGCAGACACGAGGAACCGTGTCCTCGTTAGCAATGGGAGCCATCCTGACAGAACATCCAGACCTGGAATGGAACAAGCCCACAGCTGGTCCCAATTAGAGCTCTCTGATGCAGACACTCACTCACAACCCTGCGGAAAGCTGCAGAGAAATGCAACTGATGACACAGCCCTTCAACCAGAAACAGCACAGAGCAATTAATCACACCAAAACTTCAATGAGGCTCCTTCACCTCATTTCAGGCAGTCAGAGTCAGGGCATGGCCACTTGCAATGCAGAGAGCTCCCTCAGCACTTCTAGCAGGGCTGTTAAAAGACAGACATCAGGGGCCAAACATCTGGGAGAAGCAGAAGGGCCACCACTGAACTGTGCTGAACACCTTCCAGAATTTAAACCCATTTGTTCATTGTGAAGCTGTCCTGAAGAGAAGCTGACAGAAGAGGGGGTGTCGAAGAGTTGTGTAGAGACAATTCTGCATCCAAGCTCACCATGATCCACTGGTTTGTGACCATGATACACCAAGGCTTGAGCGAGGATGACACCCCAGATTCACCCTCAGTCATGCTGCAAACCCTGTATAAAGAGCACAAGGCTCACATGAGCCCTGCCAGGAGCAGAACCCACCTCCCCTCCACCCTGGGCAGGGCACCAGGAGCAGGTTTTTCTTTGCAGGTGGTTTTCTTTGCAATTAGAACTGTGTGTGAAGAATTAGAACTCGTGAAGGCCCTGTCCCTGCTGGGAGCACTGGCAGCCCTAACCCCGAGGCAGCGTTTCCCCAGCCTTGGCACCTCCCAGGAGTGCTGTTCGTAGGTCACACACTGCCCTCAGGTGGCCACGGGGACACGCCGGGCTGGGGACACAGAACCCTGAGCACAAACACACCCACTTTGATGCAATTCTTTATTGGCTTTCTCTGAGAAGCTGCAGCTCCTTACTGAATACATCATTTAGAGACAAAACACCCCACTGGTTCCCGGGAATGTTCAGTGCCATGGCAAACAAAAGGTGTCCCTGAACTGGCAGCAGCAGCTATCACTGAGTGATATTTTAAGGCTGATTTCAGTGGTAACAGAGCAGTCTACTGCAACACCCTTGAAAAGTGCCAGAATTCAGGCATCCATGCATCTCCATAAATGACATTTTCAAGCCAGATTTGCTTCTTTCCTCCTTCATGCCCATGTGGAATGAATGCAAACACACTGCTCAAGGACATGAGGTGACCACTGTTTCTTAGCCCTAATCTGACTTATTTTCTTTATTTGTAAGGACAGAGCCCAAATATCTTTCATGGCACCAGCCTGAAGGACTCTGTTACACTCACACCTCATGTAAGTAAGTACCAACATTTTTTCCATGATACAAAACATCCATTTCAGGAGAAGGAAAGAACAAGTTCCACAGCTGGAGGTGACTGCTTTCTATTCTTTTGGCTTTTTTGGCTCAGCCTCTTCTTCAGAGGCCAAGGAAGGTCATTTCCACTTGAAAACGGACCAGTTCAAGCAGCTCATGCTGAGGTCAAGATTCAACTCATTCAGCTTCCAAAGAGCACCAGGAGAGCTCCCTCAATTCCTCATGCCCCTTTGCAGCACTGCAGATGATGCCAGAGGCTGGCAGTGCCCTGTCAGGACCCAGGTGAGCAGCTCACCTCCCGATGGTTCTCCATGAACATTGAGACCTTCAGGAGCGTATCTGAGACAGAGAGAAAACAACAATCCAGTCAGCTTAATGTGCTTTACCTGTATTCTCTGTACTCCCAAAAGCTGGTTTCTAAAGGCAGTAAAAAGTGGGTAAAACTGAGTTTTTTGAGCAGTGAAACTGAGCCCTTGCTACCCTGTGAGGGAGGATGTTGTGCCCAGGTGTGATGCTGAGTACTTTCAACTGCAGCTGGCCAAGATCTCAGAGAAGGTCACAGAGATGATTGAGCAGGGTCACCCACTGCTGCTGAACCCAGGGGACATCAGCACGGAGCCCTGGGAGAGACCCCTCAGCTCTTTGTACACAGAACTACCTCGAACGACGTCGTCTTTGTAGTGCTCCAAAATCCTCTCCCAGGACTGTGGCAGGGCTTCCACTTCTGCCAGGCTGTCAAAGCTGAGGCGCTGCAGGAGCAGTTTGCTCTCCAGGTACCTTCGTGCCCGCTAAGGACAACAAGGAGAAAAGAGCCCCCCCAGCAGCACTCTGGTGTTGGGGTCAGCGGGAGACAGACAGCTCTCAACATGAGAGATCTGTAAGTCCCAGCTTGATTTCGTTAGTCACGTCTTTTATACATTTAATAATGAACCTAATGCATAATGCACAAAGCGAGCTCATGACTGCTTGCCCCAAAAACGTCAACTTCTTCTGCTTTCCCACACTTGCGGATCAGTGTGAACATTCTTTTCTCTCTTTATTAGCCACAAAACCCCGTAGTTGTTACAACGCTCTCCTACAAGGGCACAATGACTTTTTCAGCCAAGCTAAATCCTAACCTTCGCTAACTCTGCACCTGCAGAGTCACACGTCGCTCATTCTTTAACCACTCTTCCTGACACCCCCAGCGCTGCCCAGACACCCCTCTCAGCAGGATACAAGTGCCGGTAGTAGCGTTCCACGTCCTGCAGCCCCTCCAACACGTCTGCCAGCGAGGGGCAGCGCGGCCCCCGCCGCAGAAGGGCGGCCAGTCCCAGCTCGGCCGGAGCCCGCTCCTCGTACAGCCGCAGCACCACGGTACCGGCTGTGGCCACGGCATCCCGCACGGCGCGGAGCTCCTCCCTGCCGGTACAGCGGGGATTCAGCCGGGTCCTCACCCTCTGCCCTCTGCCCGGCCCCGGCCGCCTCTCTCACCGCCGCCCGCCGAGCTGTTCCAGCAGCGCCTCGGCCGCGCCGCGCTGCTTCCGCCACAGCCGCGCCCTCAGCTCCGGGAAGGCCGCGAGCGGCGTCGCGTCCCACCGCAGCCGCCGCGCCGCTCGCATCTGCCCCGCCAGCGCGGCCAGCGAGCCTAGCAGCGGAGCCGAGGCCGCCAGAGCCGTCCGCGCCGCCTCCTCCGCCCGCAGCGCCGCCTCCGCCCAGGCCCGCAGCGCCGCCATCATGGCCGCCATCATCTCCGGCACGGGGCTGGCGGCGCGGCCGTGACGTCATCACGCCGTTGGCGGGCTGCGGCGGCCGTTGGTGTGAGGGCGGCCATGGCGCCCGGCAGGAGAAAGGCAGGAGCGAGTGCCCGCAGAAGGAAACTGGCTGCTTTCCTCAAGGACTTCGACCTCGAGGGTACGAGAGGGACACGGAGGGGAGAGGGAGAGGGAAAGAGAGCGGCCCGCGGGGTGCTGGGCTAAGCTAAGGCCGCGTGTCCCCACAGTGAACCGGCGGCTGGAGCGGATAAGGGCGGACGGGGAGTGCCTGGTGAAGGAGGTGGAGAATCTGTACGATATGGCGATCCTGCGGCTGCCGGTGGAGGTCCGGGAGATGAACTGGCTCGAGTTCTTCGGTGCGGAGCGGGGGGGCCGGGCTGGGGGAGCGCTGTCCCCCTTTTGGGTGATAAACCCCAAAGTTGGGATCTGCCGTGCCTGCAAACATCCCACGGGTGCTGCTCCTCTTCTCTGGGGCTGGGTTTTGCTCTCCCTGCTGAACTGTCCCGTACATGTCCTGATTTGTCTGAAATGTTTTCTTTCTAGCTAAAGCAAGAAGTGGAAAGACGCTGGAGGAGGTGGCTTTGGTAGGTTTCCAGCACAAACAAAGCTCTGTAGCCTTCACACGCTGCTCCTCGCGCTGGAGCATTACAAAAGAAACAGTTACTTTAATATTTTTACAAATGTTTCTTTAAAATTTAAAAATAAGAGATGCGCATCGTATCAGACAATGGGATTTACGTGGTGCTGCTGCTCCCTGTTCATCTTTCATTATCTGGTGGGTTGCACTCCCAAATCTCTGAGAGCACATACTTTGCAGTAAAGGAAAAAACTGGAAAAAATTTGGAAAAAATTTTGTGCAGAGATGCACAAAAGGGCCAAATTTGGCACAGCAACAAATGTGGAGCTGATCTGGCTGTAAAATTATTGGGGCTTTGCTCTACGACTTTGACTTCAGAAGAATTTTGGGCTGCCAACAATCCCAGTGATGCCACAAGTGTTTTTAATTTTAGGCAGATTTGGAAATAGCAGAAATAGACAAGCTGACAGCAGGAGTTATCAATGCCCAGTTTGACCTTGTCAAGAAAGGTGAGTTTGAGCATTGTGGTGTGATTGGTGAGCTGGAAGCATGTTGTGGTTGCTTAATGTGAATAATAATAATAATAATAATTCAGTTTTTGCTCACATCCTGAAGGATTTTTAAACCAGGAAAATCCTACTTTTATCCCTAGTACCTGCAGTACCTCTAATTAATTTCACTAAAACATTCAAAATAATCCAAAGTAGTGCTCTGTCAACCATTAGGATTGCATTGGAATTTGGATCTCTGAAGCAAATTGTTGCCAAAACAGCTTGTAGCTGTTTGCCTCCCCTGCTAAATAATAATTTCAAGTTATTATTTAGTGTAAAAAGGAGATAATACTTTCTCTTTCCAGTGGATAAATTCAACAGGAATGTTGAATCCATTGAGGAAGCAGAGCCTCCATCACTTCCTGTAGCAAAGAAAGCCAGAGTTGACAGCCAGTGTCCTTCAGAGACAGAGGTTGAGAACGTGAATCCAAGAACTGCCAAGGTGAATAGCTGTTCTCTGGGGTGACATTTATCTCAGGATATAGATTCCTGACTGAGCTGATGATTAGTGCTGTCCAGGATGCTCTGAGGGAGGATTTCAAACAATTTTGCTTCCCAGTGAATTCTGGCAGTGGGGGAAGGTTTGAATGGTGTTTGTTCTGGGCTCTTGCAAAAGGGGCTGAGGAAACATTTTGTGTGGAAGCATCTGTTTGTGTGGAAGCATCTGTTTGTGTGCATTCAGCTGTTCCATGAGAGGGAAGTAACTGATCCATTGAGTGATGTGTTCTTCAGGTGAAGGCATCCACCAAAAAGCCACCCGTGGCCAGAAGACCCCCCTCAGCAAGAGTGAAGCGCATGAGCAAGAGGTAACAGGGATGTCTCTGTCTCATCTCTAGAAATATTAGAGAATGGGAGTGTAAATAATGATAAATAAATGATATTTATAGCTCTCTTTGGTGGGATGGACTTTGGTTCAGTAGTGGGGGGGGGAGAGTTGTGCCACACCACGGGGAAAAATTGATGTGAATGAAAGATAGACAACTGCCTCTGCTGTGAGAACAAGCTGTCCTCAGTTTTAGGGGTCACTGGTTAGTAATAACTCCTGGGTTTAGTTGTTATCACCTTCTTCAAGCCTTTGACGAGTGTCTCTACATTTGTTAAAGGTCATCTTATGAGTAGATATTTATTTTATTATTTCCCTTTAACAGATCAAGCAAAACCAGCTTTATCACTCCAGCTACTGGCAGAATGGTTGATATCTGTGCTCGGGGAGGCACCTCCATGGTTACACCCAGATTTGATTCCAGGTTTGTTCACAGAGAAGATAAATACATTTCCCTTCTGTCTCAGATGCAATCTTTACGTGTGCAACACAGTGGCTCTTTGAGCCTGAAGGGAACGATTTCAAGTGCTGTGAGCAGCCATCACTGACCCCTAACTCGTTGTTTCAGGGTGTTCAAGACGCCGGGTCTGCGCACACCTGCCCTCAACGAGCGTGTTTACACCATCTCTGCCAACGGCAGCCCCCTGGCTGACACCGGGGACGCCGTCCTCACCCTGCCCCTGGGTGGGGGCGAGGTAAATCCTCACCTTCACCTGCTCAGGCAGGGCTGCACAGGCACCTCTTGGTGCCCCACCAGCTTGGCTTCATCCACTCTTGTCTCTTTAGCTCTGCCTTTATCAGGGGGTGGACTGAGCTTAAAAAGAAGCTTAAGGAATTCTTAGCCAGATGTTGAGCCAGGACTTGCTCTCAAGCTGGTTTTAACAGGAGGATGTTTCATTGTGCATTCTCTCTAAAACACAGCAGCAGTAGTGCCAGTGTTGTGATGCTGGCCAAATACCAGTGCACCCACAAAGAAAATCATTCACTCACTGGATCTTTTCCCCCCTCACCAAAAATCAAGCTATTTCAAACCACCACAGCCAGTGGTAATAATACCACAGTATTGTGTTAATTATGCATATATACGTGCAGCATTAATGCACTGCAGGAAAGGTGTGTGATGAGCTGAATGGAGTTCTCTGCCTGTCTATACCTAGATCTTAATCTCTTTTATTTTTTTTAATTTAACTTTTTTGCTGCCTCCAGCTGCTGCAGCTGACCAGACAGAAAACCTGAGATTTGAGTTTGTTTCCACAGAGCATACGTTTGACAGCAAAGGATTTGACCAAGAAGAATTTTCTTCAGCTGAACCCCAAGGCCCGAGGGCTGATGAAGAAGCTGTCAGTAAGTCTGGGTGTTTTTTGTCAGCCATGGCCTGAAGCTGCAAGGCAGTGCTGTCCCTCTGTCACCAGTCAGGGGACTGTTGAGCTGCAGTAGAAACTCCTTATTTCTCTTAGCCCCTTGTCTTGAACTTTGGCTGATGTCAGAGGTGAAGGAGAAGCAGGAGCTTTGCATCACATCTGGCTGCATACACCGTGGGGAAAAGAGCTGTTGTCACTACTCAAAAAAACCCAAGTTATCCTTTAGGCTGGAGCTGCAGGTGGTTGTGGGCTGGACCAGTGTCTCTGAGTACTGATTGATTTCTCTTTCCTTTCAGGTTTGTCTCGCACAGGCTTGCAACGAGGCAAAAATACCCCTAAATGGAAGTCAGTGAGCAGTGACATCCCTCTCTAAATACATTTTACATTTAGGACTGCTACCTTCATTTAGTTCTTGCTCTAATTTGTCTCCTCATTTCCTTGATCTACAGAGTGGAAGCTAAGAACTAGTTACTCTACTTATAACATGTAATGGGATCAAAATAAATGGAACTTTTTTTTAATTTGGGGAGAGAAAACATTCCTTATTTTTTATTTCCTTTAAGGCTGGCACTGTTCTCTTGGGCTTGCAGATTAGCAAGTGGGCAGAAAGCCTGATAATTGGCATGTGAAGAGCTATGTTCACAGTAAAGAACTTTGCTTCTGTGAATTTGTCTAGAATTTTCTTTTCCTAGAAGTAAGCCTATTTCTTTATTAGCTGGTACACTGTCCTTTCCAAAGATGCCTCTGTCCTTGATTTAAACCTCTTTATGGGGCTATAAATAAGGATGTTGATACTTTGAAACCTTTTCTGTACCTGAAAAGTTCTACTTTTGGCAAAACCAGGCCTGCAGCATGGTTAAAAAAGGGAGACAAACTGCAATCAGAGCTCTTTGGTGCAGGGTGTGGCATGGGAGAACAGCATTAATACATGAATTTCCTTGGGAAAGCAAACATTTTATTGTATGGAGGACCTCATGTATATACCATGGATTTAGAAATCTCTCTTTGAGAGGTTTTGGCAGGTTCTAAGTCTGAACTGCAGGTGGCAATAAAATACCCCACTCAGCTACACGTACACCTGCCTTTCTATTCTGTGCACATATTAATTAATAGCATCAATTAGTTGAGCTGTAAATAAAAAATGCATGTGTTTATGTAAGTTGAGATTCTGCTTTAAATACATGTTTACCAGGAGAACAAAATTAACTCAAATTTTTACAGAGATGCATTGCCAGGTTTGTCATCCTCAACATCTTCCAGGTGGCCATTGATTCAAAGGCATTGCAAGACACAAACAGGTAATTCCCTGCTTGTTGACGGAAGGGGATGATGGTTTGGAACAAATCAGAGCTGTCTCCAGGCAATTTTTGTTCATGCAGGAGTCCTTGATTTGAAGGTGCAGGACAGCACATGCAGCTCACCCCCCTGTCTTGTATAATTCCATCAAAAATCTGTGTTTCCTGGGTCAGCTTGAAAGCATAAGGAGAGAAAATATTCCTTAGCATCACTGAATTCATGAGACTTCTCCCTTTTCTAAATCAGTGATGGGGAGTTGTACCTTCAAAGGTGAAATGCATCTCTGGAAGGTGCATCTGCACTTCCCAGGTGTATGGCAAGGATTTCCTTGAGTCCAGATGCCAGGCTGGGTCTTGGCTTTCACAACCTCACAATTGAAAGTTTGAGCCTCTCAGGAGCCCAAAATCACTGTCTCCAGTTTATTCACGAGTGGGAGCTTGCTAAAGGCAGGATTTCTCTCAGCTGGGCAGCACCTCCAGTCCATGTTGGCTGGGAATTCCATTTGCAGTGAGATAAGATGGAAATCTCTGGCTGAGCCTGGCTGTGGAACTGGGGAGGGGTCACTGCTTGGCTGTCACCAGAGCTGGAGAAAGCAGAAATGTCCTCTTAAAATCCAGTGGGAGGAAGCAGAGCCTACAGGGTGCAGCTTGAGAGTGATTTCAGCCTTGTCTCTGACGTGAGAAGGGAATAAATGGTTTATCTCAGAAAATTACTGCCCATGAGCCACCAAACTTTACTCTCCCCTCACCCAGAAGTGTTGTTACACTGAAAAGCAGGGTTAGACAGAATTGCTAATTTTTACATTGCACACAGACACCAAAATCCCTCCCTCATCTCTCCAGGGAAAGATTTTGCAGCTGTAGTTCCTGTCAGGGCTCCTGTGCTCTGCTGCTGAGCTGTGTCCCTGGCTGCTCTGTCTGGGTCACACAGACACCAGCCCAGAGCAGCTTTCCAGGGAAAGATCAATAGTTACAGGTCAATTGTCCCTATAAAATACAAACCCTGCTGATGGTGCAGGGTTCAGGGCTGTGCTGAGCAGGGCAGCCCACAGGCCTCATACACAATTTGAATTTAATTCCTTTGCTCTGGGGGTAATAACTGGAAATGTCAATAAGGTCTCAGCTGCTGTTGAGGACTGGGACCCGATTACAGCCCCAACCTGAACACAGTGCCCTGGGGGAAAGATGTGCATCTGATGCTGTAAGATGGGCCTGTGTATTTCACTCTTTCCCAAAATAAAAAAAAGTTGTGAATTTTCTTCCCTCTTATCCCTGAAATAGGGATAAGATGGAGGGGTCAGTGACCAATGGCAGCTTGCAGATGTGTGTTTTTCCCTGTCCACCCTGCAGCAGAGCTGGGGCTGTGGGGGGAGAGGAGTAGGAGCTGGAAAGCTGATCTCCCACAGAGGGTGGCCTTGTGGCCTCGGAGCCCAGGAAGCTGGATCGTGATGGCACTTGATTGATGGGATCTGAGGAGTCGTTGTCTCTCAATGTCAGTGGCTGCCTCTGCTGACTGCAAATGAAGGTGCAAGAAACCAGGCAGTAATCGATGACAAATGGAAGGTGCAACTGGAAATGCCTCTGTCTGCAGCCTGGGCAGAGGGGCCCCGGCCAGGGCAGCACTCAGCAAACAGCTCAGACCCACTCAGACACTCCTGCTTTCTTTCTGTTCCTTCATTAGTGCTCAGAACAGTGATGGAATGCAGCTCCATGGGAATCTGCTGGACAAAGAAACCCTGCCAAGAGCTGCCAGCGCTGAGTTCTGTCCCTTGCCAAGCAGCCTTCCTGCAGAGATCCAAACTTGCCGGAGCAGGACAGGATTCCAAAGTGGATGATTGACAGTGACAGCCCAGTGCAGATACAAGAGTACATTTGGAAGCACAGTGGGCACTTCAGGTACTCATAGGCCATAAGTCACGCTGCCATTTCGCAGGGAATCCTGAGCAGAGCCTTTCTGTGCTTTCTCTGTGCCTTTTTCTGTGCCTTTCTGTGCCTTTTGCCTTTCTGTGCCTTTCTGTGCCTTTCTGTGCCTTTCTGTGCCTTTCTGTGCCTTTCTGTGCCTTGTTTCACCTTGGCACAGTGGGAACCTCCAGGCTGCTGCAGCACGTTCCCCAGACAGCCCTTGGGGAGAATGAGGGGAGGCAGCAAGAGTTGAGCATTGATCAGCCCTCTGCACTGGATTAATTTGTGCATGGGTGCCCAATTCCCTTGGATCTGAACCCCAGCTTGGGTGTGAGCACCCAAACAGGGTCTGGGCGAGGGCCTGGTAGCAGCGTTTAGCAAAATGGGAATTTGCTGGAGAAGTTTCTCTAAAGGAGCTGCTGTCCTGAGGACCCTGACTGAGTTGGGGGCCCAGAGAGGCACCATTGATCCTGTCCCCATGGCTCCCCTCTGGTCTCACCAGAGTTCATGGTTGGGAGGATGTGCCAGCACAGCCCCAGCACATTGCCCCTGCCTTGCTGTGCCCAGTGAGCAAAGAGATCCTGGACAGAAAAGGAGTTTTTGCTTCCACTCTTCCACCTACCACCTTCCAGGGGTTTCCAGAGTGGGGTACAATGAAGCATCCTTTACCCCTGCCATGCCTGAACAGGACCATTCCATCCTGTCCCATGGCTCCAGGAGTGACAGTGACTCTGCAAGGTGGGACCAGAGCTGCCTACAAGGACCCAAGTGACAAATTTCCAGTGATATTGTTGAGGGGAGCACGCACACACAGTGATGGGTTTGTAATGAATTAAGTGCTGTTCAAGTTGATGTAAGGAATGTTCAAGATGCTGTAAGGAATGTGCCTGTGTTGTGAGGAGTAGGACACAGGTGTGATGAATATTGTCCATCAGCTGTGATAAAAAGCCTATCATCCCAACACATATTTTCAAAAACAAATTTAAGGCTGAAAGAGATTATTAAAAATGAGGAGAGGAAATTGTCTGGGATATATTTAGAGTCCCTTGCTAGGTAAGATGAATTCCAGAAGTCAGAATACTGCCTGTGGGGTGAAAGGGATTGATGCTGATATTGTGGTGGCTCATAAGAAGACAGGGCTGAGGCAATTCTCCTGCCAGGGGAAAGTGACTGGGGAAGGAGAGCCCTTGCCTGGGACTGATGTGCTAGGGACTGGTGAGCTGGGCTCCAGGAGGGACACAGACACAGCAGGGACTGTCCTGGAGCTGTTAGCCTTCCCCCAGAAAATGAAGCATGTCTCTTTCCCCACTCCAGGGGAGTCTGGTTGTTCTCTTCCCACCTCAGTTTCCTTCCTGAGCCTGTGGCCACTTTGCAGCTGGGTGGTGGAGACACAAGCTGGTGACAGATTCTGGGATCCCAAGAGAAAGAACACTTCTGCAGAATGAGTTTTATGAGCGGCCATGCCTGGAGATGCTCAGGAGAGAGGCCCCCAGTGCTGGTGCTGGGTGGGCTTAGGCTGTGTCTCTCTGCATTTCATTCCCTGACATTAAGAGGACACGTGTCCCTGCATCCCGAGTGCTGTGCCAGTGTAGGTCTGAGGAGATGAGCACAGCCAGCCTGCAACCTGCTGTGCCCCAGACATCTGGAGAGCTGAGTTTTGATCTTGGCTGTTTCCTCACTCTTTCATTTATCTCTCTCTGCTGTTCTCAATGACAAGATCATTAGAAACCCAGTTGCTGTTGCTGAGCTCTTCCTCCTGAGCTGTGTGTAACTGTGGACGATGCCTGCAAGACAAGAGGTTTAATTGTGTTCTGCCAGCAGCCATGGAATGTCAGCCAGGCAAATTTAAAGCCAGGCTGGATGGGGATGGGAGATGCACCTCCATTATTCACCAGCCTGGATGAGGTTTAGCTTTATTGTATCTTGAAATAGCCAGAGCCTGGGAGGTGTTGATTGAAGCCATTTGAAAACATGACAACATCCTCGGGACAAGAGGTGTCTAATCTAATGAAGCCAGAAGGCATTAGCTAAGAGCTGTGCAAAGTGAGGAAAACACAATTAAAAGCATTCCTGAGGACAGCTGTCAACCTGCATCAGGAATACTGGGACAGAGGTATTGGTACAAATCTGATGAAAATAAATGATCTGTTTGAAACATTCCTCAAGTGAGTGACAGGGCCCCTACTGGGCTCAGCCTTGAAGGGTCCCACCAGCCACAAGCTACTGCCTGTGTGGGGTTACCTGAGCAGGGCTGGTGGCACCTGCCTGTGCTGCAATTTTAAAACCATGGCAGGGTTTTGTTCTTGCAGCAAAACAGCCCAGGAGCACTTCACCACCCATCCCCTAGTGATGGAATACGGGAGCCACTGGGATTTGTGCCCAGGCATGGCACATCAGGGCTTTCTCCAGACAAACACCCTTCCTGAGCCTGGCACTCTGATACTTTCCTCACCGTTTGTTAACCAGGCAGGATCCCTTCCCTCCCTGCAGAGTTTTGTAAGGTTTTGTCTCTAAATAAACTCTTCAAACCTTTCAGGGTGGTGAGGTTCAGGGGTCAGTGCTCTGTAGTCCTGCCCAGAGCCTCCCTCTGTCACCACAGTGGTGTTGGGGAAGTGGAAATGGAGGAAATGCTCCTTTTCCTTCAGTGCCAAGAGTGCATTGTGCTTTGTGCTCTCTCCTCCCATCTCTGCTGTATCAGAGCTGCATTTAGCATCTGAGTCTCATGTTGGACCTTTGAATAGAAACACCTTCCTTTACACTCTTGCTCCCAGAAATAGTGATTAAACACACCCACTACTGTAAATCACTGGCAAGAGGAATTTGTCTCAAATCACACTTCTTTGGCAAGAGTTTAAATTGACAGTGACAAGCTTATTTCTGGAAGAAAGTCTTATTTTGGGGAGTTTGATTCATTGTGCCACTTGGCATTTTGATGCAGTGCGATGTGATACCTAACACATCCTTTTTTTCCTGCGAGGTAAAGCAGGGATTTGTGCATTGCTGTGCCTCACAGATCCACCCAGCTCTCCTCAGGAGAGACAACACTGCTAGCAATGATTTTTACCAGCTCAGGGAAAAGCTTATGATTTTTGAGGTCCCTGAGCCTGTTTTTCCCCGGGGGTGTACAACATTCCTGATGTACATTCCATTAATCTGGGAGAATGTATTTACAGTCACAAACAGCCATTTATCCAACACAAAATTGCCATCAGCCAGGTGATGCCTTCTGGAGGCTGAGCTGGAACAGAGATTAGACAGAGCAAAAGGATAAAATTAAAATCTGTTAAAAGGCCTCAATGGGTACACCTGGGCAGCACAAGAGCCCAGCTGGACCACACCCAAGGTGAATCCCAAAATGGTCACAAAATGGACGCCTGATCAGGAGGTCTCACACTTTTTATAAGTTCTGGTCCATCAGCACATTGGAGTTAATTGTCCACCATGAAGCTCCATCCTTGTTTTTTCTTCTCACTTCACTGTTGTTTTTATTCTTGGGCTGAAAGTTGTCCTTGGTATCAAACTAGAGAAGGAATTGTTTTGTCTCCCTGCTCTGTGAAGAGAACTTAGCAGCACTTAATATGAAACCTAAAACTACCCACCAAAACATCACAGAATCTAAAAAATATAAAAGCTAAAACTTAAGGCATCACAGGGACACCTAAAACTCTCAAAAAGCTTCTTTATTGCCCTCTTATTCTTTTCGCTTCCTAGTGTTTAATGGGATTAATTTAAAAATATTTAACAGCATAAACCCCTAGGGCTGTGTGCCATCCCTAGGGCTGCCTGAAGGAACAGTGCCTGCCCCATCACACCTGAGCTGCACTCAGCTTCCAGCAAACTGAGACACAATATTCCCCTGGGAACACATCAGCAGGAACAGGCTTCATTATACAGAAGGGACTTGCAAGAAAAACCTGAATTGCCCAGTTCTAAGTTCTTTTCCAAACATTTCCCCAGGGTGCCTCTGAAACAAATGATGGAGGGCTCCCACAGGGATGTGCTGCTGCTGCTTTATTTCAAGCTCATTGTGGAATTTAAATACTGTGGGAGTTAATGGAAATGTTTATGGCTGCACACGCACCAGTGAGCTGAGCTCCTGCCATGCAGGGCAGAGCAAGGGGAGCTCCCCACATGCTGCAGGTGCCAGGGATTTGTCACAGCACCCAAGGAGGTGCCCAGCAGCAGAGCTGGCACTGTCACAGTGGTGGGGACAACCCTGGCAGCTGTACAGCACCACCAAAAGTGACTGTTTTTCAGAGACTTCTATGAACAGTGGTGCAACACTCCTCCTGGCATGACTGACTCCTGAAAGTCTGCTCTGTCAATAAACCAGAGCTCATTGAAATGACTTTTTAATTACTGACATCCTCTAAGTCAGACATCATCCTTGATGAAAGGGGTGTGGGAGCAGGTGCCTGGGGAGAACAACTTACTTACACCTGTAAATGCTCTTCATTGTTACAGAAACTCCAGAAACCTCTGAACAGCCTCACGTGTCTCCTCTTTCCCCTTTGCTCCTGCTATTGGGGCTCTGGAAGTGGCAGAAAAAAGGAAGCTGTAGCTCCCTGAGCAGTGACCATGCCCATGGTGTGACTCTGGCTCTGGGACAGATCTGGACCTGCTGGCAGGGTACAGCTCCTCTGCTTTTGTCTGTGCTCCTTCAGGGGTGGCAGCTGCCCAGGAGTAGCCACTGTGCCAAGCGATAACAGCTGCTCTTTGTCTGATGCTGAAGGTGCTTGTCAGCCTCGGGAAGATGAAAAGGCTGAAGTTATTTATAATTGTGTAATTAAATGGCTTCTGTGCCTTACAGGCAGCTCTTGTCCCTGTGCAGATGGCCCTGCTCTAAGGGGCAAGACACAAGTGCAGAGGCAGCTGAGGTCACCCATGGGGGGGTTGGTGGGTGCTGCTGGCTGGCACCCAACCCTGTGCCAATGTCACCCAGCCCTGTGACAATGTCACCTAACCCTGTGCCAAGATCACCTAGCTCTGTGCTAAGGTCACCCAGCCCTGTGCCAATGTCACCCAACCCTGTGCCAATGTCACCCAACCCTGTGCCAATGTCACCCAGCTCAATGCCAATGTCACCCAGCTCAATGCCAATGTCACCCAGCTCTGTGCCTATGTCACCCAGCTCAATGCCAATGTCACCCAGCTCTGTGCCACTGTCACCCAACCCTGTGCCAATGTTACCCAGCTCTGTGCTAAGGTCACCCAGCCCTGTGCCAATGTCACCCAGCTCTGTGCCAATGTCACCCAGCTCAATGCCAATGTCACCCAACACTGTACCAATGTCATCCACCCCTGTGCCAATTTTACCCAGCTCTGTGCCAATGTCACCCAGCTCAGTGCCAATGAGCCACTGAGGTCCCAGGGGTGATGGGAGGGGTTCCCACCTGCCTGAACAGCACCTGGGCCCACAGGCCATGCACCTTTCTGACCACACAACACCCACCAGCAAAGCAAAGTAGGTGCTTTTGGCCTCCCTACAAAGTGTCAGGAGCAAGAAACCACCCCCTCCAGCCACTCTACAGCCCACCTTAGCACAGATGTTATTTAACAAAACAAGGCATCACTCCACACCTTGATGCTGTGAGAACTGTCCCTTACTTACCACATGCCAGCCTTGATAAAATGGCATTTTCCCCCAGAACATTGAAATGACCCACACAGACAAAGCAGGGCAGGATTACTGGTTGCTTTTACTCAGGTATTTAGATATCTCTTTATTGCCAGCTTCAACTGTGGTTCAATAAATACAAAATTTAAAAAAAGTCAATAGATTTTTATTAGCATTTATAATAACTATTATTATTATAATTATTATTAAATACTCCAAACCAACTGAGATTCCTTGGAGATGTCTGACTATAGTTCAAACATAAGATGCACACAGAGTCCCTTATAATATTATATTACATTTGTCTCAAGCTTATAAAAATATATATTGACTTTTCAAATGTGTATTTACAGTACTTAATATGTGGCTAATGAATATAAAAGCATCTGGACATGAACCAACTTGATTCCCATTTGGTTTCTTGAGAGGGGAGTGTTGCAGATGCTGCTCCAACAGGACTGGGGCTCTCCCAGCCCGTGGAGGAGGCAAATATTCGTGACATGCCAGAGGCTGGATGGGAAGAGACCAGGATCATTTTGAGGTATTTCCCTTGCAGCTCCAAAACAGCAGTGCTGATTAATTGCTCACTTCCCCCAAGAGAGAAGCTGAGAGTAGTTCATTTTAATATCATAACAACAATCTATAGCTTAATCTACGTATTTTGTTATCTTGTGTTGGTGAGGAGCTCAATTAAAAGTGTTTATTCTTGCAAAAAGCTGGGCTAGAGGGCTGCTTCCATGAGGGGCTTTCCTTTCCTTTCCTGAAGGAGAGACCAGGAAAGCTGATGGCTCTTGTTTCTGCTGAGTTAGAGCTCATCCCAGAGCTCAGCTCCTGTGGGACCCCTCCACGCAGCCACGGCTACTTCCCACAGGAGCCACAGGTCCTGGCCAGCCACCAGCCACTGCAGCCCCAGGAAACAGCCATGAGAACAGGTAACTGTGCTGAGGGTTATCCTTTTTCAGCTGGGCAACATCCAGAGGGACAGAAAAGCAGATTCCAGTGGCCACGAGTGGCAGCCAGAGCCAGCACCTTCTCATATTCCTTATTCTGGAGGTAGGCTCAGTTCTGGGGGACTCGAGGGAACATGCTGCTGCCTGCTCATGGCCAGGTCTGTCTACCAAACTGTCACCTCGTCACCAAGCCCTAGATGTCTCCAGATGTCCTTGAGGTGAACCAGCCTGGAGCCAGCTCCTCCAGGAGCAACTTCCCAGCATCCCAACAGACAGTACGAGCAGGGAGAGGGGAGAGAAGATCCAGAATCAAGCTAGTTCAACCCCCTGCCTAGAGACCTGTAACATACTTTCTCTAGAGATAAAATGTAAACACAGAGAGCACACAAGTTGCACTTGATCCTTGGGATCAGGCATTTCACAAGATGCAGGGCTCGGTTCACTGTTATTCCTCTTCAGGGTGGGAAACAGTGGGATGGCAAGTGACCAACCTGACTGGACATGGGCCAAACTTAGAGAAATTACTTTTTTTAAAAACACTAACCAAGAAACATTGGGGAGGGAGCATGGTTTGAACTGCAGCAAGGGCAGGAAGGAGAGATCTTTTTTTCCCCAGAGAGCAACAAACTCCCCAGAGCATATGAAGCACTCGCCTGGGCAGGATGATCACCATGCCAGCCCCAAGGGGCCCTTCACTCAATCCTCATTCAGATCCTCATCCTCTCAGAAGAGGCTAACAGGAGGGTCTGACTGGAGCAGATTTCCAGCCAGACTCTGAGCATCTCCCACAGCCTTCATTCCCTATATAAATCTTTGCCTTTCAGCATTAATAATTTACTTGTGATACTTACAGATCTTACAGATCTTTTACATAATAAAGCCTTACAAAACTCCATACAGAGATGCAAAGACCCATTTAATTAACTAATCTCAAGGAAAGTAGTATTGTTAAGATGCTATTTATGTCTTCTCAGGGATCAGGCTGCAGCTATGGGAGCTGCCAGCACGCCAGGCAGGCAGCACTGTGCTCACAAAACAAAGTCTGGGTGTGCCCTGGAGTGCATGGATGCAGCCAGCACCATTTCATCTGCACTTTACTGGGGAATATTTAATTTTGTTCACCAACTGGAGCATCAATACTTGATGAACTAACTCACAGAGCAGAAGGGATGTGACTGGGAAAGAGTTTCTTTCAGCACAGATGGGGAAAGTCACCTTCCAGGAGCTGGGCATTGGGTGAGAGAGCTGCTCTCTAAATATAAAAGCAATAAAAACTCCTTGTGGGGTTACTGTGGTTATACTGGGTTGTATAAAAATACCCATGCATTCACCAGCAGGATGCTAGATATAGAAGTGTTGGCTCTGGATTAAGACAGTGCAAAAAGGTCCATCCCACTCTGTGAACTCAACTACCACATGAAATGGCATCAATGCAGTTTGACTCATCTTACAAAACACTGCTGGGGAGAGCCACGTCCACCCAGGCATGCCACACCATCCCAGGAATCCTGGGCTGCCCCGGCACAGGGGACAGAAGCCCTGCTCTCTTGCCACCTGTTTGGCAGCACCCAGCGATTTCCACAGCCCACCTGAGACCTCCAGAGGTGGGGCTGGTTGGGGACAGCAGGTCACTCCTCCTGGGAGAGCCGGGCTGGTGCTCTGCACCTCTGTGGGACAGCTCTTCACACCTGCACACCTCGGCCGTGCATCCGGATCACCTGGGCCCGCAGGGTCTGGATCCCACTCAGGATGATCTCCTGGTGCTCTGCTAGTGTGATCCCCAGGCTGAGGATGTCTCTGCAAAATGAGCCCCACATCAGCCAGGACAAACCAGCCCTGACCATCGCGTGCCTCGACACTGACTGCTTCCAGGCTAGATTGCACACATTCCAGGCATGCACAAGGAAGAAATCCCCAATATTTTGTCCCAGCCGAAGCAATACTGACACTGACCAGGCATTCTTGCCTGCAGCAAGCCAGGCATGGGACAGCTCTGACCCTGTGCTGCAGCACCACAAATTATCAATAAATAACATTGGACTTGGCTCTGCTCTCTGGCAGGGAAACTTTGCTCTCACTGCACCCACCACACAAGGTTACAGTCAGGAGAACAAGTCACTTACTGTGCTGTCATCCTGGCCACTGACTCCAGGTAGCAATATCCTGCAGCAGTGAAGTTGTCCTTGTATCTGCCCATTTCTATAGCTTCCAACCACTCGCCCACGGAGCTGAAAGATGGAAAGGCCGAGAAGGTTCTCTTGGAGAGGGGGATGGATGTGCCATGGGACCTGCCAACAGAGACGGTGGTGAAGAGGGAGTGGGGCACAGCACAGCAGAGAGGGGAAGGGCAGGTGTGGCAAAAGAGTGGTCACCTGGGGCACGTAGAGCTGGGACACGTGGAGCTGGGACACTTTGGGGGCTCCAGGCTCTGCACCAACTTGCTCAAGGCATTGTGGATCTGCGAGAACTTGGGCCGCTGGCTGCGGTCCTTCTGCCAGCAGTTGAGCATCAGCTGGTGCAGGAGTGGCTGGCAGTTGGCTGGGGCAGGCAGGCGGAACCCATCCTCCACAGCCTTCATCACCTGCAGGACATGAGGGGCTGGGCTCAGGTGCTGCAGCGCAAAGCAAAGGCAAACCCTGGGGGCATACCCCTGGGGCAAGCCTCCTTCCTCACACCCAGGAGTGAGCAGAGCCACTGCACTCCACCAGCAATGGCTGCACCATCATCCACCACGCAGCTGCAGGGCACTCACATCCTGGTGGGACATGTCCCAGTAGGGTCTCTCGCCGTAGGACATGACTTCCCACATGACGATCCCGAAGCTCCACACATCGCTGGCAGGACTGAAGTGGTGATACTGGATGGCCTCAGGGGCTGACCACAGCACCAGGCTCTTCCCATGCTGCACAGGCAGAAGGGAAAGAATGTTTTAACTTACCCAGCAGGATGTGACCAATGCTGGCAATTCCCAGGCAGCCATTCCCTGCTCATCGTGCCCTGCCTGGCATCACAGGGTGCACACTCATGTGCCATGAGCACACTTAAGACTAAGAGAAACTTTTCCTCAGTTTGTTTAAAATGTCACTGCAACTGTATGCTACACAGGAGTGTGAGTCCTGAAATATTAATGGGAGAGGAGAATGTCCCCAGGAAGAGCTGATGGCATTTTGTACATTAATATTTAACAAAAACCACCTCACAGCTGTACAAACACGAGTCCCTCAGCCCTGATTTGTGCAGAAGGGTTGTGGCTAGAGCAGGGGTGGTGCCAGACCACTGCTGTACAGTTCCCTGACCAAACACATTGGATTTCTACTTGAGAAAGAAGTTCAAGGTGCAGAACTCCTGTTCATACTTGAAGAAGGAAATGGGAGCCTAGGAAAAGTGTTGACTACAGAATGTGGAAACGCAGCTCACCATGGTGGAGAAGATGGTTTCCATCTTGTCTTCCTGTGGCCGTCTGAACCCCGTGATCTTGCACGCCAGGCTGCTGCTCACGAGGACCTTGTGGGCAGCAAGGCTTTTGTGCACATAGCCCATCTCTGCCAGGTACATCATGCCAGAGGCAATGCCCTGCAGCATGCAGATGAGCTGTGTGGCTGTCAACTGCCCCTCATGCTTCTGTGACAGCAGAGACAAAAAAAAGCCAAAGGTCAGCAATGGGAACATGGCCAGGAGAGTCCAAGCTGGGCAGACACCCCAGTACTCACTCTGAGAAAGGAGTCCAGCAGGCCATTCCCCATGTACTCCATCACTATCATCATGGTGCTCCCTGCACAGAGACACAAGCGGCACAGCGTCAGTGCTGCCATCACCCAGGCAGTTTAGGCTCTGCAGGGGTTAAAAATCCAGGTGCCAACCAACCCCTGCACTGCATGGCTTTTGGGGAGATAAGGATGTTATCTCAGCCAGGTTGTAATGAGTGCTGGGTCCAGGGCTTCCCTGTCATTCCCAGCTAGGAATGGATTCCAGTATCAGAAGTTCCTTTCATCAGGACTCTGAAGCACATCACAAAGGACAGCATAGCCCAGTGAAAGCAAAAGCAACCAGCTCAGCCAGAATACTTCCTTTCCTAATAAAAAGCCTAGTTAGAATCAGCTCACATGCCCTGGTTTCTTTGTACTTACATGAATATCCATTTAACTATCACATCCATTGCCTGGTTCTGCACACACGCCCATGGGAGACATCTGGAGCAGTCAGTCTCATCTGTTTTACTGACAGAATCTCACTTCAATTTACTTTTACTAAGAACACACGTGCTTGGCTGCTAAGCCAGTCCCACTACCTGCATTTATTAATCTAGCTGGAAGTTTTTTATTAATCACCAGAATGCAAACCCAGCTGATGCACGTGGGAACAGCTGCTCTCCAGGTAGCCAACTGCACCTCTAACACCAGGTTACCTCTCCAATGCAGCAGTTCCAGCCCATTCCTGCAGGAAACAGTTCTGTGCCAGAACTGTCTGGGACAGAACTCAGCTGAGATCTCTATGGTTAAGTTTTGAAGTTTATTCCATAGGGTCTGGGTGAAAAGAGCCCAGCTCAGGGTTAGCTCAGAGCAGATTAGAGGACACAGGAGCAGGAGAGAGCACAAGGCAAGAGAGAATAAGAGGATAAGAGCAAGAGAGAGCAAGAGCAGGAGAGTAAGAGGGTAAGAGAGGGAGAGTATAAGAGTAAGAAGCAAGAGAGCAAGCTCTCCTTTTACAATGACTTATATCTCTTTCTATGTTGAATATTCTACTTTCTCATCAACCAATCTAGTATTGAATACAAATTTTCTACATTTACCTACATCCTATAGGAATCATTACATTACCATGTTTTATTACTTTCTAATCTCTGAATCTTATCGGGGTCCCTTCTTGTTAGGCCAGGGAAGAAGGGTCTGTTTTGGTTTTGGGATGTCTGTTAGTAAATCACATTCTTAACAAAGAGAGAAAGACCTTTGGTCAGCCAAAGCTGTTCCATAAACATTCAGACAAACACTGCTTTCATTTCAATGTCTCTTCTAGTTTCTGCATTCTTAGCATGTTTGGATAAATAGTCAGATATATAGGACTTCCCTGTTTCTTCCTTTCCAGCCCATTCCTGCAGGGAGCCTCCTGGGACCCACGTACCTCTGGTGATGACCCCCTCCAGGCGGATGACATTGGAGTGGTCAAACTGGCCCATGGTGCAAGCCTCTGCCAGGAAGGAGCGCTGCTGCTTCTCAGAGCAGCCTGCCCGCAGAGTCTGGATGGCCACAGGCAGCTCACGCTTGCTGGGCAGCCTCAGGCACCCCCGGCACATCTCCCCAAACTCTCCTGCACAGCAGAGAAATGGGTTAAACAGATCCGTGGCAGGAGTGCTGTCACTCACACCAGGCTATCCTGAGCATCGTGCCAATCCTCTGCACGGCTGCTGACCTCCAGCTAGCTCCGGAGCCTCTCAGCTGTTCTCTCCTTGCTCTGTTTCAGTGCATGTTGTGTTTTATCCCAGGAGAGGAGGATTAGCCCCCTATCTCTGAGGTCATGTTCTGGGTTTGGCTAGTTCTGCCTCCTGTTCTGCTCCCCACAGAGCTGGACACAGCAGGGCTGGAGGGTTCCTGCAATCCTTGAGGAAGAGCATCCCACTGCACAGCCACACACTCCACAACAGGAGCTACGGAATTCTCAGCATAAAAAACACCAATATTGGCTTTACAGCAAAAAGTGTGTAGCTATGAACAGCTTTATTGATTTGAAAATCAGGTTCTTGTTAGGTCAGCAGTGAGACAAACACACTCTCAAATTCCTTAGATTTAAATGTCTTCCTTACTAATTTCTTTCTTGACCTTTCAAACACCAGTTTTGCTCATGAAAGGTACATGGGGCTTCTCTGAGCTGCTCCACACTGCAGTTCAGAGGCAACCTCATCCCCTTCTCAGTGTCCTCTCCCCTTCAGCACTGTCCTTCAGCTGCAGGCAAAGCCCTTCCCTCCTCCCTTCCTCCACCTCTGCTGCTGCTACAGCTGAATTTATCTTTAGGAAAAGAAATGACAAAGAATGATCACATTTCCCATGTTCTGGCACAGAGCAGCCATTAAGGCTCTAGGGTCCAGTCAGGGGATTTTAATTTGCTTTTACGTTTTAGGCAGTGAAGTTGATGAAAATCAATAAATCATTAGGTTCACGTATTTATAAATAGTTTTCACGCTGCTGTCAAACTGCCCAGATGCAGATAATTGCTGATGCTTTCTGGTCTGCATGGCGTTTGCTTGGCTGTGCTCAGTGCCTCAGGAAAACACCAGGAATGTGGAACAAAGCTGCTGGATAAAATCCTCACCAGCTCTGCTCACATCCTCTGCTGCAGGCTCCCCCAAGACTGGAGCAATGTCACAACACTGCCATGGCTCAGGGAAAGGGGAGCACAGCCCACGGCACAGCCCACCACCCCATGGAACTTGCCTGTCCTGATAATCCTCTCAATTTTGATGCAGGCATTATCCAGTTCCTTGGCAAAGAGGTGCACAGCCTGCATGGGGTCTTCACAGGTGTTGGGGTCAATGAATGTCCTCCTGGTTGGTATTTTAACTGCAGGAGAGGCAGAAAGGGCAGGTGAGAGGGGCTTGGCAGAACTTCCACCCACCCATCCTGGGAAACACTACGGCAGCTTATCCATCTCCTGGTCTGTGGGCAGAATTAATGTGCCACCTTTCTACAAGCAAAGCAAAAGACTCAGTTCTAAGGTTTCTAAGAATTTTTTTTTAGGATTAAGTGAATCCAGCTGTTCTGTTCCACTGCCACAACCCCTGGGTAAAGGAGAGCAGTCTCCTTCAGAGGACTCCAGTGAAGGAGTGCTCCAGTGAAGCTCCCACCTTCCAAAACCAAGTGAAATGATCAAGACAGGCTCTTCTACTTCCGAGGTGCTTTGGGGAACAAAAAAGCATGTGTTCACTCCATGGGCATGTGCCAGAAAGGAAATAAACTCATCAGTCCTGACATCTGAATTCCCTCTGACAACTGTTGTCTGTAAAATTATTGCTGCTCAATAACCCAAAGTAGCCCCAGAAAGCAAGGCTCTTTGCTCGTGTTCATAAGAAGCTGACAAAATAATTTATACACCCCGTGTAAGCTGCAAGTATCCCCATTTCCTCTGGCACGCAGTGACCCACATGCAGGAAGGACAGACATTGGCACATGGAGCTGTCAAACCCACGGTCCTCAGAGAGCCTCTCTGTACTGGCCCCTGCTCTGGGATAATACAGGGTGACAACACTTCAAAAGTCAGGGCTCGGGGCTGCTTTGGCAGGTTATTAACAATGACAAATACAGGGATCCCCCCAGTCACACTGGCCATGATGGCTGGGCTCCACTTACAGTGGAAGTACAGCTCCTCGTCCCCATCCTGGCTGGCTTTGCTGTACCCACACTGCCTGCAAAGAGAATAAAGATGGACACCAGCATCTAGGCAGTAGCCCCTTAGCCCAGGTCAAACCCCTTGGACCATGCCTGGCCCTGCTCACCTCCTCCAGACCATCATGCCAACCCCTACAGACACCAGCACTGTCAGCCCCACGACGGCCACCACGGCGATGATGAGCACGGGGTTCTGCTCACTGGAGGCCACTGTCACTGCAGGAGGGAAGCAGAGATCATCAACATGCTCTGGGGCAGGTTTGAGGAGAGGAGCTGCCTTAGTCACTGCTCCCAAGGCCAGCCTGTGTCGTCCAGAAGAGCTGTGGGAGTTGCCACCAGCTTCTTTTCACCATCCTCACATCAATTCTGGTTCAGCTCTAAGAGCCCAGGCTGGTGGGATCAGTCCAACATGCTGGGCAGTGCTGCAGGCAGCACAGACAGAGCAACCCAGCACTGCTGCACCAGCTCCTGGTTTTGTTAATCAGAGCTGAGGAAGAATCCTGTTTATCACAGGAACACATCAAAATTTATGGCCTTACAAACAGTTTTCTTTCATCACATTAATGCCTTTTCCTCCTGCTTTTGCAAACAGGGGTATTAGGTAGCTACATTCTCTATAAAATTTTATTGGCTTCGATTAATTCTGAAATGTCTTCTGTGTGGCAAATGAAGGCAATTTAAAGCCCTGTTAAACACAATCTGTAGGAGCTGTTCTGAGCCAGCCAGCTCAGCCTTGCACTTCCAGCCAGTGTGGGGGATTGTGCCGAAGCCCAACATCCCTCCAGCCCTCTTTTAGTGAAAGAAAATGCTTTTGGACAACAGTTATGAATGGGAATTTAAAAGGAGAAGTCTCAGCAGATAATACTGATGCTGGCTGCCCTGAGCCAGCCAAGGAGTAGACAAGCCAAGTGCCTCCTGATCCAGGACAGCAGCAGGAGGCAGGGAGCAGTCATGAGCTAAGCGTGTTTTTTGGGCAATCTCAGCCAAAGAGCAAAGACTGTCCCAGCCTCCTCATGAGGAAGGAGCCAGAGAGAAACTGCCCTCCTTGACTCTTCACTGAGAAAGGACAGGCTCCCCCAGGAGAGGCAGAACCAGCCTCATCAAAATCTAACGGGATTATGCAAGGAAAAGCAAATTTCCTGGAGAGTAGTGGGACAGAGTGGGTCTCTCCCTTAGACCTGGAGAAGCAGAACCAGAAGAACAGGAGCTGCTCCATGAAAGCAGGAACAACTGGGGCACAAGCTGCAAGCACAGCATCCCCAGGACTCAGCTCAGAGCCCTGACACAAGCCCTGCTGCACTTACACTCTGCCAGTGTCTCCACTTCAATACCAGGGTTGTAGTTCCCATAGTCTGGAGAGGAAGATGTTCTGATTTGGAAAATATAGAGGGTACCAGGCTTCAGGTTATTGACTGTCACGGCCGTTGAGGTGGTTTTCACAGTTGAGTAACTTTGATCTCTCTGATCCTGTGAAATAATGAGATACCTGAGATGAAGCTGGACTGACAGCTGTGCCACGGAGCCAGCATGGCGCAGTTGTATCCTCAGCTCTGGGCCCCATCAGGACAGCCTGTCCAAGGAGCCAGTCTCCAAAAGAAACAATACATTCACTGGACGTCTCATGAGCAGAAATTATATGGGAAGGTCACAGGAAATGGCAGATGGAGCCGGATGATGGTATGAAGACAAGAAGGCAGAAGATGGGGTGATGGGGAGCCTCTGTGCCACCCTGCAGGGCAAATTCCCCCTGTGCCAGGCTGAGCTGTGGCACCAGCCAGCCCCTGCCTGCTCCCTTGGTGCAGCTGCTCAAGTCCTGGAGCATCTCTGTGAGGATTGGTGAATGGCAGGAGGAGCCCCAAGGGGCACCCCAGCCCCACAGACCAGCACAGGCAGTGTCCCAGCCCCACAGACCAGCACGGGCATGAGCAGCAGCCACTCACTGCACTGCTCACATCACTACCAAATGTGTGATTCGACACGTTTTCTCCTTTCAATCTCCACTGTAAAAACAAAAGCTTTAAAAGCAAAGATTAGGAACTAAGTTGATATTCATGCCAGCATCAAGAGCCTCATTTCAGTGAATAACTGCTAAACTGAATTTAAATTCTCTACCCAAGGAGGAAGGTTCTTCATTTCATACCCCAAGTATCATGTTGCTGCAGCCCATTTGCACAGGAATTAATGTCTCAGGCTCCAGGATTTGCCCTCCCCCACAGATCCCTCCTCTCAAATCTATCAGATGCTGAAAATCACATTAATATGAATCAGCTTCATGGTAGCTTGTTTCTAAATACAGAATGCTGACATGTCACCTGCACAGTGTGCCTGACATGCCGTCAGCTCCATAATGAGCCTGAGCACACGCAGATAAGGTAATTTGCAGAACTGTGCCATAAACTGCATTTATTTTGATTTAGAGTCTTGTCCCCTGCTCTGCCCACTGATATTTCTCCTAAAATTCCCAACCTACTGCACCTGTCAAACAGCAGAAATTTTTAAAATCAAGAAACTGTCATAAAAATATTTGCTGGGTCCCCTCCCATGTGGAAGGGCCACACATAGCTCACCACAGTGACAGGTTGGTGGCTCTCAGTCTTAAACGAGTGCAGACCAACACTCTCCTAGAAAGCAGACTGGGAATACAGAGAGCATCTCCTCCAGGATTAGGAACCCACTGTGGTGTCTCAGTCCCTGCCTAGCTGGAGTCACAGGGTGGATGGGTGACTGGGATCAGGCACACACAGAAAGGGAAGGACATGGAATCAGCCAGGACACAAGCAGAGCCCATGGCAGGGCCCAGAGCCTACCTTCTCAAAGTACTTGACCTCATACTCAGTGCCATTGGCAGTCAGGAAGCCAGGCTCCTGCCACGACAAGGAAATGCTCTTCTGCTCCACTTTATCCATGCGGATATCAGTGACGGGAGTTGGCACTGAAAATGCAGAGAGGAAATGGGCAGTGGCTGAGGGGCTGCTCCAGTAAAACCTTTAACTTAAACAGCTGCAGAGTCTGTGGCTTCTGCAGACATCAGCACCCTCCCTCCAAACCCAGACTGGAATAGCTCCAAGTTGGTGAGCATGCAAAGAGATAGTGGTAAAACACAACAGAGCTGTAATCCATGGGCAGCCTGGAACACTGCAATGGAAAACTGGCAAAAATCCTAACAGCACCCTCTGCTCTTAGTGCTGCTGAGGGGTCTGGGGGTGGTGGGCTCATGTCCTGGGCTCTGAACCCCTGCTGAGAATGTCTGGGAAAGGCAAAACGCAGTCTTTGATCAGGAGGGCTGGTGGGACTCCTCCAAGACCTCCTGAACCACCTCACACCAAATCTGCCCCATGCAACTGGACTGCTGAGAATATGAGCCCTGCTCTGAGAGCAGGCTGTGCCTCAGGAGCTGGCTGTATATTTCTGGTCAGCACAAACTCCCTGACATGCATGCATCCATTTAGTTCATCCCCTGCAAGATGCACTTGCCAATATTTCCATTTTAACCATGTTTGGCTTCAAACAAGTCTCCAGCCTATGCAGGCAGCAGCTCACAGCCCTTAGGCACAGCAAAAGCTGCACAAAGATGTTGACTGTTTCCAGCTTGTCCTACTTCCCATCAAATCAGGACATTCTCTGGACCCATCTCTGTCCCACCAAGACTGCTGGGGAGAGGAACAAGTCCCTAGAAAGTAAACTTAAGTACCTATGAAATTTTGGGTTTATTACTTTAGCTCATTAATCTTTGCTGAAATAAAAAGCCCTCGTGTTGTTTTATTCATGGTGATTTGCACCTTGATTCCAAGTCCCTTTGGCTTCCTATGAGAGTTCCTGTGCAGCTCCCATTGCAGCTCCCTCTGCTGTGACCCACCCCATGGTGTGGAACATACCCAAACATTATCCCCCAACACTTGCCTTAGGTCCTGCTCCTGTAAGATAAGCTAAGTGCTCCTTACTGCGTTGTATGATCCCCATCAATAAAATATTACACAGCTGCCCTCCTGTATCTCTGAATCCAGGAAATGGACTGGAGAGACCTGAATGTGTGGTCGTGACTGTTAACAAAGTCATCAGGAAAAATCCTACTCACTCACAGATGTGAGTGCTTTACAGCAGAGCCCATGGTACGAGACAGAAAAGCAGGTGCCAGCCTCAAACATGCTTAAAAAACATTAAAGAAAATCACACAGGCTATAAAGCATTTCACACTGTGAAAAAAAAAATGTGTTTCCCATCAATATTTTAAGCTCTCCTATCATTGCCTCTCTCTGAAAAAGCAAACATTAAATTATTCACCACTCTGCCTGATTTGATAAACTCCATTCCTTTGTACATGGGTTTTCTCCTCTTGATTAACCAGCAGAACAGCAGAACAGGCATAAAACTACATGTGGCACCGTGTCCCTCCCCAGAACAACTCGCTGCATCCAACAGCTGCACTCAGTGAGGGACACTCCCTGCACTCTGCCCTGCTTGTGCCAGATAGAGCCACCTCTCCTCTCCCTCAACAGTTACTAAATTCCCAACACTGAACATGGGCACCATCCCAGGCAGCTCAGAGATCTCTATTCCAAAGCACAGAAGCTGCCTCACCAGTCAGCAGACAGCCTTTCAGGGCAAAGACCCCAGGAGCTCAGACATTTGCCCCAGAGCTGGCTCATCCTGCAGCCCCCTGCCCCATGGTGACTGAAGCAGCCCTGGGCATACACAGCAAATCTACTTTGGAGGACCAAATCCAGCTCAAACCCCTTCTCCAGCCTCAGGAAGGAGGATGTATTCTGGCACTGGTTGCATTATTAATCAGCAGCAGATTTAAAAGCTCTTTAAGCCAGGAGCCTTGTATTCCTGCTGGGAATACAAATGACATGGACCTGGAGTGCACATTTACGTGGCTAATGCAGCTCCACTCCTGCAGGTGAACAGCTCCACTCACTCCTCAAACACTTTTATTTAGTCCCGTGCTGGGGACAGATTAAGAAAAACAGAGTATTAATTTTGCCACCTGCAGACTAAATTGCATCTCTTCTTTTTGCTGCAATTAAAAGGAATAATGGACAATTCCCTCTGGTGACTGCCAGAGGGGAAGGACAGCACAGAGCTGCACTTGGAGCTGGATTAGAGGAGCAGGATCTGACAGCTAAATAGGGTCCTGTTTCTTGTTTAATTTTTCCCTCTGAACCTGCTTATCAGCAGATAAGCAGATAACAGAGCCCCCCCGCTGCTGCAAATGATTTCTGAGACCACGGCATGACAGCCACCATGGAAGTCACCACTACCCAGGCATCCCTGGAGCATCCTTCCTCCTGACCTCTTGGCCATACTCAGCACTTCTGTGGTGGGCTCTGGTGACCAGGGGCTGCAGAGTCAGGACTCCAAGATGTGCTCTGAGGAGCAGCTCCCCCACACTGTCCCTGCCAGCTGTGGCTCCGTGTCCTGCCCACGCAGGGTGCCCTCCTCACAGTGGGGTTTTACAGCCAAATTCAGCTGTGCAGCCACTCCCCCAGGAGACAGCCTTCTCCCCACCATCTCCCCTTCTTTGCTGATAGACATTAACCATCACTGTCACCCCTTGCACACAGTGCAAAGTCAAGAGGAACCAGGGCACAGGTACTTGCTGACAGGGCAGCCCTGGCCTGGCACTGTCCAGGAGGGGAGACCCTCAGCAATAAAAACTGTCTGTGTCCCAAGAAACTCCCGAGCCTCAGCTGCTTGGGTAATTCCGAGCCACCATCTGCATCCGGAGACTTCACAGCTCAACAAGAGACATTGATTTTGAACAGATTGCAGGATTAATTATCCACATTATTTCTGTGCACTTCAGTTCCCTCAGGAGTACACGGTATTGAGTAAGGGGCTGAGATTTCCCCCTTCCCCAGGGGGAAGAGCTGTTCTTAGCAGCCAAAGCATGGGCTGGCATCACCGACTTGCTGCTTTGCTTCCTAAGACAACAGGGTACTTCACTGCCCACACCTGGCCTCTTGTGCCCAGCTCAGACCTGGGGGGAGTTTCAGAGCACCGGTCCCTCTGTCTGCACCAGACTGGAGGAATGGCTTGTTATCAGACTTCTCTAAGCTCACCACACCCCTGCCTGTTCTCTGTCCCCCTGGCCTGAGCTCAGGAGGCAGAAGATCTTCCCAGAGCTAAATCCATCCTTGAACAGCAAAGATCTTAATGAGGAGTGACACCTCTGCTGAGGAGCAGTCTGCAGCACAGCATCCCCCAATGGAGCCACGGGATTCTGGGATGAGGGAAGAGAAAGCAACAATGTGCACAAAAACATTTGATCAAGCAGTTGGAAAATTATTTCTAACAAGATCAAAGTTTAATCTCTTCAGATGAAATTGTTGGCTAATTCCTGCCAAGAGGTACCTGAGGATCATCTGTCTCCATTAACCGTGGCTTGGGAAAGGGTTTTCATGCAAATTAATAATAGAACTGCAGAGGAATAGGCAAGGACACAACAAGCCAGAGCTGACTGTCCTTCAACATAGCCAGCAGCAGAGGAGGGACCTGACTGTCCTTTGGCACAGAAAACAGCTGAGGAGGGACTCCTCAGCCAACCCCTCTGGTCAGGGATCTGTCCACAGGCATGGGCACTCACTTCCCCTTACTTGAGGGAACAGAAATGCCAAACTGGAAATGGAAGGGGACAATCACAGTAAGAACTGTGTCACAGACCAGCGCAGGATAGAGAGGAAGTCAATTATTTTTTTTATTTCTGAAGGATAGCCAACATGAGAATTATCTCCTTTTGAGGTTTTTTTGATGAACGGGCTGAAAACGTTGCTTCATCGAAGGTTATTTTTTATGATATGTAAATACAAACTGCAGCCTGATCACAGAGCAGACTTGTCCTCTCACAGCCCAGGCTGTCACCACGCTCACTCCTCACCTCCCGGTGGCATCAACTGGAACCCTCTGAGAGTGCCATGAGCCAGTCTTCATCTTCCCCTCTGCCACACCTGAGCACCGTGTCTGTGCCACCAGGACACACCAAGCAGAAATGGGGCACTGCCACGGCCCCAGGCTCGTGGAGTCACCACACCACCTGCAGACTCTGTGTCCTCCCAGCAGCAAAGCCACCAAAACCCTGGCTGCAGAGCAGACCCCCATACCCCAGAGCTGTGCCAAAGCAAGACAACACCCCCAACTGCTCCAGGGGTGAAGGGACAAGCTCTGGCCGTGTGTGCCACGCCGTGGCCATACCTGCACGGCCAGTGGACACGGTGACCTCGGCGTACTGCTGTCCATGCAGAGGGCTGACAGCTGAGACCCCGTTGAGGGCTGCCACACGGATGGTGTAGTTGACGTGAGGCAGCAGGTTCACCAGGGTGACGGTGCGCTCCACCAGCCCCGTCTGCTGTGGCACAAAGCCCACGTTGCTGCCACACTGCTCGCAGCCCCCCAGTGGCACCGCAGGGCACCGGCCACACCACAGGCTGTAGGTCAGGTCGCTGCGGCCACCCGCATCTGCGGGGGCACTCCACTCCAGCACCAGGGACGACTGCCGCAGGCTGTAGACCAGGTTCCTAGGTGCAGAGGGGGGACCTGGAAGCAAAAGAGTGTCTGTGCACAGGTGTTGGGACAAAGCTGAAAGTCCCCTGGGAGTAGCACTGGGGGTAGAGAACAAGAGCAGGGTCCTGGACAGCCACAGCCAGGGGTGGCATGAGAGGATTGGTGTGTGTAACACGGTGGGGTGTTGAACAGGGGATCCCATCTGGAGGGATGTGCGTGCACCACGAGCAACAGCTCAGAGAATGAGAATTCTCACAGTGCATGAGAAGCTCCTGGCTAGACCCAGCACTTCCCTGAGCACCAGCAGAGCCCAGGAGCTGGTCCTGGTTGGACAGTGCCCAGCAGAGATGGAGGGCTCCTCATTGCTGTGCTGGCAGCTGGACAGCATCCATCACCAGAGCAGCTGGAGTCCAGTCCAATTAACTAGAGGCCATTTAATTAAAACCTGTGAACTACAGTGACTAAAAGACTGCCCCAGTTTTAGCAGGGAGTCTGTGAGCCTGACTGCACATCTGTCTCATTAGCCATCAGCCTTCAACCATGGGTTGTAGGGACAGCCACTCCATCCCCTCCCCACTGCAGCATCTCCACAGTGCAGACAGGACCCCGAGGTGGGCACACAGTGCAGGCAGGGGGAACCCAGGACAGCCCTGGGCACTGCCTGGCTCTGTGCTACAGGACAGACAAAGTGTTTGGGCACTGCTCCTCTGCCACCAGGAGCAGCTGTTCCAGGGAGACGTACGTGTGCAGGAGGCAGATGGTGGGTCTGAAGGAGACCTGGAGTAATTCGTCTGGCACAAACAGAACGTGGAGGCTTCCTCATGTGTGAAGCTGTGCTCAGGGCACGGAGAACAGAGAGGGAGACGAAGGGAGAGCTTGTAAAACCCCGGGAGGCAAGCTGAAAGAGAGAGAGGGTGTTAAAGGAAGAGCAGCACAGAATGAATGGGGACATGTCTAATGCCTGCATTTCCCCGTTTCCTTGGTCCTCCTTTGCTGCCAAGGGCCAGCAGACACCACCCTCTAAGCTGTTTTCCCTGAGCACCTGCATGATCCTGGCAGCAAGAAAGATTTCTTTTAGTTTTACCCAGAAGAGATATTTGGGTGCTGTAGCTCTGCACTGACTTTTATAGTAAATGTCATTCCCTATCTAGGGTGCTAGATAAACCAGGAAAAAATAGCCAATGTTAAAATTATTCCTGAAACTTCCAGTTCCCTCTTTAGAGTTGAGAAACCAAATCAGAACTGATAGTACATTCATAGAATGGAGACAGTTTGCTTTTTCCTTTAGTTAGGCAGTACTGACCACCACACTGGGCAGAAATATCACTGCATCAGACAGGACAGAAAAATCAATCCTGTTTATAAACATGATGGGATCCAAGCACTAAACCCAGAGCCCCCATCTCTCATATGTGCCTGTCACATAAATCTGACATCTCATCGTAGGAAACTGAACATTTCCAATTAGAAGTGTCTTTCAGACTAGTCCACCCTGTTTTCTATCAGCCAGAAGTAAGTTTACAGACGTGCCTGTCATTAATAATGGCACAAAATGTCCCAATTTGCATGTCCCAGAAGCAGGCACCACAACCCCATGTGAGTGTGTCCCATGAGGAGCCATGGGCTTTACTTGCTGATTTTTTTTTCCCTTGGCTGTCCGAAACTTGCCCTTGAGAAGAACAAAAGTGCCCAGCACATGTGATGCATCATATATGTGTCTCTGTTTCTTTTTTCAGACAAACTCCCACCCTCTTCCACCTCATCCCACCAGAGTTTTTCTTGGTCTCCAGCTGGTTTAGGTGTCCCTGTCATTTCACAGTGCTTATTTCTGCAGTGGGTACATGACAGCTCTCAGGAGATCAAGTCATCAATTTATAGAATGAAATTCTCTTTTTAGTACACTGCTTTCTAGCCTGTTCGTGGTCCTCTGGGGCTACCACAACTCCATTATTAAACAGTAAAATTCAATAATTCATTGTCCCAGAGCCAAAGAGAAGCAGCTGGATTGGTCAGATGGATCAACTACCTCTCTCCAGCTCCACCACTGCTGACCACAGAACCTCCTCAAGCGTGCCTGATCCATGTCACTGACGGAGAGAACACGTCCCCCCCTCAATGTCACACTGTCTTCTCACTGCCAAACCCACAGCAGAACCAGCTATGCTGATTTATGGCTGATTACCCAGCATGAGGTCACCATGGGAAAGGCTTTTCTTACCACCTCATCTGACACAGCTGCTCAGACAGGAATGGGTGTCTCTGTGAGAGAGAGCAACGTCCTCTCTCATTCCCAGCCTGTGCCATAGGGAAAGCAGGGGCAATTGAGGATGCAGACTTAGAAAATGCATGGTTTCCTACTCCAGTGGCACAGGACAGCTTTCAATTTCCCTTCCCAGTGAAGTCCTACCAGCAGCAGCACCGTGTGTGCCAGCATGAATTAATAACAGCTGCAGCCTCACTCAAAATGCATGTACAGGCATTTATAATTAACACTACAACTCGGTTGTCTTCCAAAATCAATTCCTTTCCAGTTTTGGTCAAGGAGTTTGTCCTGGGTTGATGCTGAATTGTATCCCCATTTGTCTGTTTAGCTCAGAAATAAGTTTTGCACCTTTAAAACTGGATCTGAGAGTGAAGGAGAAGTGGTGCAATGTCTGAGGCAGTTGTTTTCAGAACATAAAAATCAGAGTTTTTAGCTTTCCTTCACACTCAGCCTGTGCTGTCTGCAGTGTGAATGGCAGGACAGAGCTCTGCTTTGCTTTGTGGTAGTTTTTGGCTGGCTGAAGCAGAGAAGTTCTTCGGACTGTTTTCTTTGGGTTTTTTCCCCTCTTCCTTGGAACTGTTTGATCCTGCTCTGGACCAAAACCCAGCAGAGCCCCAGCAGCTCAGCCCCGTGGCTCAACGGGCATTTCCCAGTGCTGGAGGGACTGACAACAACTGAGTGAGCTGAGCTACAGCCCACGAGAGAGACTTTCTGAATTCATCATCTCTTTGGAGTGGCGAGAGGTTTTGTTGTTCAGTATTGTTCATTTGTTGTGCTGGGGAGTGCTTTGCTTGTTAAATAAACAATTTTTTTTCCACTTCTTCCAAAGAAATTTTTTTTTTCCTGAACCAGCTGGGGGAAGGGCCAATTTGGTTTGCTTTCTAGAAGGACCCCATTTGGAGGTTTCTTCACAAATTTGCCCTAAACCAGGACAGAATTGCATTTGACAAAGTTCATCTGCTTTAATGTATGTTCATTTTCTCTGTTGAAGCAGACATTCATAAAAATGCTCTTTAGGAAAGCCACAGCTGGGGAAAGAGGCAGCCAGCTCTGGGGGTGCCACAGCAAGAACCAGGACAGCACCACGGGCTGAGGCACCCCAGCAGCCTGACAATCCCTCCCAGTAAAGGGCAGACTGGGAGCACTGGGCCCCTCCAGCTCTTAGATTTGCACTGAGCTCTCCCCAAGCAACACTCAATCCTGCAATCCTGTCATCCAAGTTGTTCACAATGCATCTTTCACAGGAGCTCTTGCTCCTGCTGACTCTTCACTGGACCAGGCTGGCACAGCCATACTCCATCTATCTTAATCCCATTATCAAGACAAACAAGTCACTGTTTATTATGTTCCAAACATGTCTTCAGTGCTTCAGAGGCAAAGTGCCCCAGGCCAGCAGAGTGGGAAGGAGGGGGCAGCAGCCCCAAGGAAGGACAGACACTGCCAGCCAGTGTCCATGGACAAGGACTCACTGCCCAAACCAGACAGGCACTTTGTGTAAGTCACTGACAGGACAAAGTTTCAGTGGTGTACTGAGGTGGCCAAAGAGCTTTGTTGATAAATGTCCTCAGATAGCAGAGAGGCTCCTGCCCCCTCCACACTGAGTTTGAGATCTCACCTTGTCCTTCTGCACCAGCTGTGATCAATACTGCAGGCAGAGAGAAGGGACAGCAATCGTGTCCAATCTCTGTGCAGTGTGAGACGGACAAACCACGAGGAACAATCAACACAAGCACTGAGTCAGGCTCCTCTCACCTCAGTTCTGTGTCTGCTAGGATGGGAACTTTGGGCTGGACCACTTGAGCAAATCCAAAAGCACCTTGTCTTCCACACAGTTCAGAGGTTTTTAATAAGTGGTTTTCAACAAGCAGTCTATGGTCCAACACATTGCCAGCAATTCTGACACCTCTCGACAATGCTACTGTGTAATTTTTGTCCTTGTTAAATAATCTTAAGAACATCACAATGAAAACCTATGTCCAAGGGCAAGATCTTTGTTCACCCCCAACAATGAGCTCTTAACAGCCGAAATTAAATTTAGTGATTTAGTCCAGAAGAAAGACAGTCTTGAAACATTTACCAGACTGGACTTGATGAATCCAGCCAGGACTGACAGAACCTCATTGCTATTTATGCCAGAATGTTGCTCAAGGACACACTGAAGCAGGCACATTCGCTGAGCCAACTGCAATTCCCTGTTGTCTCTCTCACCTCCCTAATGGATCCACCAAAGGGTTCCTGGTGAAGGACTGGCTGACCTGCCTCTCCAGCACCCTGCTGAGCACTTCAGCTCACACAAACCCCCTCAGCTGTGGGCAAGACGTGTCCCCTCTCTATTTCTACAGTCCATCCAACATGTTTGTCCAGCAGCCAGATATCCATGACCTTAACCTCACAGGAATTCTGCAAACAACTCCTGATGCTTGTAATTGTCAGAGTAGTTTGCTCTGAAATTAAATGTCATGGAGCGATTTGTGTCTGAATCTGTCACAACTTCCATAGCCATCATTATTTCAGACACAAAGTGAGCCAGCAATGAAACGTGCAATCCCAAAAGATGAATACCTCTGGTCATTACACCAGAGATTGGAAAGAAAGCTCATTTTACATGTGTGTTCCACGTGTGTGGCTGATGGGCAGCAGCATCCAACACCCAGTGCTACAGCTGGCCCACCTCACAACCCCCTGCAACGTGCTCAGAATTCTCCAGAAATTCTGGAGCTCCAGAATTCCTGTGGAATTTCCTCCAATTCCACACAGCAGTGCTGGCCCCACAAGCACAGGGCCCGACTGTGGGATGCCTGTGGCTGCATCTGTGATGAAAGCAAAACCAGATGCTTTGTGCAACTTACAGAGCCCCAGGAGGAAAAATAAACGTATGCATAATCCTCCAGTATCAGTCAGCAAATAAAATACACTCCAGGAGCACTTACAGGTTTGTAAGCTAATGTATAAAAGATGAAACAAATCAAAAGCTCCAAGTGCTGTACATTTGGATCCATCTTTTTTTGTATTTAAACAGAAAAGCAGACCTCAGGCTTCAGGAGTTATCTTTGCAGTAAATGACAAAATATAGTAATTTATTATTTTAAATTTCTCTAACTTTCAATTGAACTATTTCTTTTCCACCTAAGGACACTGCAGTGACATAATGCTGTGGTGGGACAGAAGAGCATCTTACTCACCCCACATCCCACTCCCACCCTAAACCTTTGTTTTCTCCCTAAGAGAGACACAATAAATCTTCCTTGTGTCTTGTCCATAGCAGGTTGAATTCACCATGCTGCTCAAAAATCCATCAAGTGATGCAGAAAAGGAGGGGGAATTTCTACTATTCCCCATTTCAAACAGCACCTGTGGACAAGGCTGTCACTGAAGCCACCCCCTACACGAGGTTTTCCTCCCCAGAAAAGCAGCACTCATCTCTTTAGAAGGTCATTTAAAAATCCTGACAAAGAACTAGAAACTATTTATCCTGACAAAGAACTAGAAACTATTTCAGCTCTAAAACTGCTTTCAGTGATGTCATTCCCATGTAGACAAGGGACACAGTCATTAATCAGACCATCACTGACCAGAGCAGGGCTCCAGGTGCTGCTGAGGGGGAGCAGAGCATGGGACACAGCAGCAGTGCAGAGCTGGCTCCTGTCAGTGCTGTCAGAAATGGAGGAAAATTAATTGAGGAGGAAACTTCGCCAGAGCACAAATTTACATTTCTGTCAAAGAGTGGCTGGCAGCTATTTTTGGTAACTGGCCTCTATCATATTAATTCAATGTCTGGTTTAAGTTGTCTCATTTGCAGCAAATCTGGTTGGTAAATATTAACCTTGAGCTCTGCTGAAATTCTCCTTGCAGATATTACTAGGGATTGGACAGAAAAGATGAAGCAGAAGGAGGCAACTTTGAATGAAAATATCAGGCAGATCCCTCACATCATGGCTTCATTTACACAAAAGCTATCACTGCACACCACAAAACAAACAGCACAAAGGGGCTACAACTCAAGCCTGACAAAGCTAATGGCAAAAAGACATCAAAGCTGAGAAGCCAAGTGAAAACAAAACAGGGATGGGCAAGGGATCATGCACAGAACACAGGACTGCCCACTTGTCTGCCATGCATCTGCTGGGAATGGGTTTTATGGTCAGAGTAAGCACAGAGCAGCATCTGGCTACAGAGATATATCAGACAAGACAAGCAGTCTGAGTACATTTTCAGTGACAAACTCTCCTCTTCTTTGTAAGTGAATGTTGAACAGACACTAAAGTTGTGCTGTTCCATCCAGAGATGGCTGCACTCCACCGATGCCAAAACGATTCATCAGAAACATGCAAACTTGTCAGGAGTGCTGGGGTGCCTCTGGAGCAGTGGGGCAGGACAGGAGGATGGAAAGACTCAGCTCTCCTGCAGCCAGAATTAGCAGAGTCATAAATCCTATTGGCCTTTTTTTACATCTCTCCTAATTTCTGAGTGAGGACACAAACCTTCTCTTGGTACAGGATGCTTTCAGTAGGTAAATCAGGGTTACAGGGACACCAGCTCTGCCACCAAGTTCAAACACCTTCACTGGATCATCTCCTGCATCCTCCACTGTCACCAGCACCACAGTCCTGCTGCCACCACCACCCTCAAGCACCACCCTGGCCTCCATGCCACCCCAGAAGCACCAGCAGCAGCAAA
Source organism: Certhia americana (assembly GCA_018697195.1). Taxonomy (NCBI): domain Eukaryota; kingdom Metazoa; phylum Chordata; class Aves; order Passeriformes; family Certhiidae; genus Certhia; species Certhia americana. The sequence continues at coordinate 1,803,699 of CM031876.1, forward strand.
GCAGCTGCCATCACCCCCAGTCCACCACCCAGACCTCTCAGGCCCACAAGAGCTGCAACAGACTCTGGCCAAGAAGTTTTGTGGGCCAGCAAGATTCACACCCTCTGAGCCCTCCAAAGCTAGCATGGATCATGGTGATGGAGCCAGATGTGTTGTGCCATCACTTGGCTGGTTTGAGACCCTGAAACTCCCAAAGCATCCACCTGCCTCCAGCTCTAGGGTTTTTGTCCTCATTGAAGAATTTCCACAGCCCTGGCTGCTTTCATCAGAAATATTTTGAAAGCTAATCACTTAGCACTATGCTAATGCGGGGCTGCAAACAAACCCCAAACTTTCAACACTTAAAAACTGTTTTCTGCTATTTGACCAGACATCAGACGCTGCTCCACAGAGAATGACTAATGACCTGCTTTCTGTGAGAGGAGAGAGAAACTTAATTATGTCCATTAAATTACTTCAAATATTTTTCCTCAGAGAATATGAATTATTTAAACTCAACACAGAGAAACCTGAAACATTAGTGAAAGCCTTCTGGGACTCACTATGTAAATCCCCACTCCAAACAGATGTGGAAAGCTGCCATGCAGCCACTGAAGCAATCAACAGCACTGAGATTTCAATTTGATAGCTTTAATAAGGTCTTCTTAAGGAGAAGCCACTGCCCAGAGCACTGGGAAGGGCATCCCACCACCTGGAGGAAGGCAGCACCATCAGCACAGCGAAAAGCCTGGAAATGCTCCTGAAGGGCAGATCCTATTCCATGGGGAAAGCTCCTCCCCTACTGCACTACCTGTCTCCAGTGTGGGGGAACTCTACCTGCCTGGCACTTAGCTATTTCCCTCTCAATCTGTTTTAGAGGTGAGACATCCAAGGTATCATCTGGACACCAGGTATGGGTAGCAAAGGGTCTTCTCAGATGTGTTTTACTGAAGAATGCATTCCCTTTTCCAGGTCCCAGCTTGCAAGAAGGAGTGCCCAGGGGTGGAATTAGCCCAGCAACTCTCTCCATTCAGAGGTTCACACACTCTCAGGAAGAGCATGACAGCCAGCATCCCACACCTGGCTCTCACCTGCCTTTGAAAGCGAGATGGAAGTGGTCACAGCCCCAGGTTCATTAGGGGGATGCCTTGTTAAGGCAGAGGCTACATCCATTTTTGCAGCTGTCCTTAAACATAACCTTGTGAGCTGTAAAGTCACCAAATTATTAAACCGTGTCCAAAGCATATCAACAGGGATATTAATGTTCTAGAGTAATTTTAACATTCCAGATAAAGCTGTGGGAAATGCCTGACAGCACCCAAAGCTCTGCCACGTCTGCCCAACCAGCACCAAGCTGCAGAGCAGCCCCATGCCCTCCAACTGCCACCCTCCAAACAAATGCCTGGTGGTTCACTGGGGAGCTGCCATCACCCAAAGAAACATATTGCTGACAAAAGACAATTCCACTTGTCCAAACTGTGCTCAGGCACCAGAGAGGAATGGCAGCAGCATGAACTGACATGGACAAAAACCTGCCAGGACACCAATGGCCACTTTTACCTCTGCATCCCCCGTCCTTCTCCTCAAAGCCAGGGCTGCACATACATTTCCCTATGGGGACCAGCCACTCGCCCTCTGCGCTGCAGTGCATCCGAGGGGGGTTATCCACATCCACCTCAGCATGGGCGACACAACTGCCCTTAACTTCCACCAAAGTCACAAAGGCCATCTCTGCCACTGTGTCCGGGAACGTGGCCAAGTTCTGCACGGTGGTGAGACACTTCTTGTAATAGACACGCACAGAGACCAGCGCCACGCAGGCGCCCACATCCTGGAAGCCCAGGTGGAAGCCTCTCTTGCTCAAGTGCCCAATCTCCCTCAGCTCAGTGTTCAGCTTCATCTTGCGTTCACCCAAATCTCCCTGTGTGAAGCTCTCATCAGCAGCAATGGTGTCAATCTTGGTGTGCTTGCTCTCATAGACACTCCTGCCCAGGTCAGAGTCAGACTCGACATAATACAAGTTGAAAGTCTCCTTGCAAGTGCTGGTCACACCAGGGATGCTGTTGCAGTCCCGCAGGGTGAATTTCAGCTCAATGAAGATCCTCTGGCCCTCACGCCTGGCGATCCAGCCTGTCTGCAGCCAGTTGTTCTGGTTCGGCTCCATGACATTGCAGACCTGGTAGGTGCGTATTGGCTTGTAGGTTTCATCCACACCACTGATCTCTTCCCACTGGGGACAGAACACAAAGGGCTGTAACAGCTCGGGAGCTGCCCCAGCAGACACACCAACCAGAATAAATATCACTACTACATGTCGTAGGCACTGGAAATCCTCAGCCCACCAAACCCACCAGCTGCAGTAACCATGCTTCTGCACAACCCAACACCTGAGCTCTCTGCAGAGGTGCAAATGTGAAGACACAACCAGAAAGGCAGCAGATCTTGGAAAACAAAGCTTGATTCTGGACACATCATCTACTGAGGAGCCAGAGCTTTCATATCCCACACACTCCTCAGATTTTCTGTCCCTGGGAAGGTGAATCCACACAGTGCTACCACACAGTGTAATGCTGGATGGGGTTGGGCCACCCTGATAAATCCAAGGTGTCCAAGGAGATGTGGCACCAGTCACAAAATCACATAAGGACATCAAACACCTTCATGAACAGCAGCAGCTTCTCTGCCAGAAGTTTTAGCTGCAACAAGACTAATCGTCCTCCTGCAAGTGAAACAGTGTTTCCCCAAAGCTATCAGCAGTGATTCTGATCAGTGAAATGATGATTCAACCCTCACAGCCTGAATGACGACCTGGTAATTTCCCAAAGCAATACTTTCTGGGGGTAAATTCATGCAAAACAGACAAAACACACCCAGAACAGAGTTTCTTCTGCAAACAACCAGTTGTGCCTCACAGATGACTCCAGGACCTATCGCTTTTCCCTCTGAAGGCTTTGTTTCCACTCAGGAAAATGAACCCAAAGCTGCAAGGAGCATAACTTCAAGCTTACTCAAAGTGGCTTTAGACCAACACCAGCAGCAAAGCCAGGGTCTGATGAAACAAACGTTGCATGACACAGCTCCCCATGACTTCCCCAGCCACAGCCCTCGGATTCTAAGGGCTTGACTGACCCTTGGTGCTCATGCGATGCACAACACAAAGCCTCAACTAGCCAGTGTTTCTTGGCTTGTTTTAGTAGTGTAAAATCCATTTTGAGGAGGGACTCCACACCAGTCGCAGCACTCACACAGCCAATGCCTCACTCCTCGCTCTGCTCCCAGGGGCTCCTGGCACTGATCATGCCAAACTCCTTGAATGAGAATGTCCCGTGGCCGCCTGCCCCCCACCCCAGCTCTGTGGTAAGCAAAGCACTCATACCACAGGATTTCAAACGCTGCTGGGCACCGAGAGGCTGACACAGACCCTTTCACCCTCTCCAGTGGTGCAGAGGGACAGTCCCACCCCTGCGCTTACCCCATTCGATGGGTGTGAGGTCCAGCCCAGCTCTGCCTGCGATTCCTTTGAGTCCAGCAGGACAACTGCAGCAAAGACAGCGTGTTATGGAAACCAGTGGCACAGGAAATGCTGGTAAAGCCCACCCAGTCCATGCATTGGGAAGCTTAGTGGCATGCTGTGCCAGGTCTCAGCTCTCACCCCAGCTACACCAGCCATGGCATCACCGTGTGAGCATCAAGCGCCACGAAGCTCTGGCTCCACACCCAGAACAGCCTCGCAGGTAGCTGATCAGTGCCCTAACGACTGTGCCATGCCAAGGAGGATTCCTCGGACACCACAGACAGCACTGTACCATGCCCACAGCGTGAGGATGCTAGAACTGAAAGGTACCAGCAGCTGCTTTGAAAGAGGGATTTCACTGACAAACGACTGCCTTTTTCCACGAAACAGCCAATTCTGTCTTTGACAGGAAGAGCTATTTCCCCCAGCTTCACCATCCTTCCACAAGCAGCAAACAGCCACAGCCCCCGACCGGCAGGTTGGGCCCCGGGCTCAGACACCGGGAACACGGGGCGCGGCGGCGCATCCCCGGTGAGCACATCCCTAACGACCGCTCGGCTCCGAGCGCACCGGGATGCTCCGAGACACTCCTCCCGCCTCAGAACCAGCGGGGTCCGTCCATGGCAGCGCAATCCCCGCGAACACGGAACGCAGGGGTCGAACCTTCTCCCTGTCACGGTACCGGCAGCGCGCTGCCTCGCGCCTCCCGTGATCGCGGAGACCGGGACACCCCGGGCTGACCCGCTCACTCCACGAGGACCCGTCCGTCCTCTCCCGCTCCTCCGGCAGATCTCCGCATCCCGGAGAGCAGCGGCACATCCGCCCCGCAACCCGTCCGGCCAGCCCCGGAGCGACCCACCGCCGAGCCGAGCCGGCCGCTCCCGGTACCGCAACGCGCAACTCAAAGTCAGGGCCGATACGGCGACACCGCGCCCCCGAGGCAGCCGGGCACGGGGGACACGGCGGTGCCGTAGCAGCGGGGACACGGTGTGGCGGGAGCGCCGAAGAACCGGGAGGCGCCGGAGCACCGGGAGGCGCCGGAGCACCGGGAGGCGACGCCGCCCCGGCCGGCTCACCCTGCTCGGCGGCGGCACGGGGCAGCACGGGCAGCAGCAGCAGCAGCAGCGGCAGCAGCACCGGCAGCAGCAGCAGCGGCAGCGCCGTCTCCATGGCGCCGGGACTCCGCGCCCCGCGCCGCCACCGCGCTCCCGCTCCGCGCCCCGCCCGCTCACTGCGCGCCAATCACCGCCGGCGGGGCGGGGCCTCGGCCTGCGCAGCCAATGGGCGGCAGGGGCGGGGCGAAAAGGGGCGGGGCCGGCTGGGACGGGACGGGCTCGGTCCGGCGGGCTCGGTCCGGCGGGCTCGGGCCGGCGGGCTCGGGGCTCGGCGGGCTCGGTCCGCAGGATCGGTCTTCTCGGTCCGGCGGGCTCGGTCCCGCAGGCTCGGTCCGCTCGTTCCTCCGGGCTCGGTCCGCCGGGCTCGGTCCGCTCGGTCCCCAGGATCGGTTCGCAGGATTGGTCCACTCGGTCCCCCGGGCTCGGTCCGCTGGGCTCGGTCCGGCGGGTTCTGTCCGCTCGGTCCTCCGGGCTCGGTCCGCACGCTCGGTCCGCTCGGTCCGCAGGCTCGGTCCGCTCGGTCCCGCAGGCTCGGTCCCGCAGGCTCGGTCCGCTCGGTCCGCTCGGTCCGCAGGCTCGGTCCGCTCGGTCCGCAGGCTCGGTCCCGCAGGCTCGGTCCGCTCGGTCCCGCAGGCTCGGTCCGCTCGGTCCCGCGGGTTCTGTCCCGGGTGAAGGCGCGGCCGTGCCCAGCTTTGGACCGCTGGCACCGGTGCCCAGGGCACGGGCAGCCCGGGCTGGTGCCGAGATGCTGCTGCCATAACCAGCAGTGCTTTGCCCCCGCCGTGCCCAGGTGATGTCTGTGCTGGTTCCGAGTGTTGGGTTAGAGGCTCCTTCTGCAGCACACGGCCCAGGAGAACAGCGGGGCAGGTCTCATCCCTGCCCTGACCCAGCAATGTCGGGTTTGTCGAGCCCTGCCTCTCTCGGTTGAAGTTTCATTCCCACCTTCATACCGAGATCCTCCAATCCCAGCAGCTGCTGTGAAGCCAAAAATGCCCTGACAGAAACCCCATGAAAAAGCATCTCCAGGTGGGTGAGTCCTGCCAGACCCACACCCAGGACTGTGCTGTGGCTGCGAGGGGCTGCCAGGGCTGGGGGAGGCAATTCTTCAATTCTGGGCTTACCAGGTATGTTCCACCAGGCTCACAGCCTCCTGCATCAGGGGAGGAACCCAACGAGGTTTGATTATTACTAATTGTAGGTGTTGCAGGCTCCTGCAAAGTTTAGTCAGGCTGAATGCCTGCCGGGTTTTCCCCTTGATAGTGGATACCATGATACCAAAGCAAACATTTGCTCTTGTGGGATGTTCCTTTTGCTGTCAAAAGTCAAATATTGCAGGTCTGAAGTGAAAGCATCGAGCCTCCGTCTAGCACAGCCCAACCAGACTCAGCCCACACCAAACCCCTGCTCATAGGAGTTGGTGCTCAGACCTCAGGCCAAGCTCAGCTGAACACTTGGAGCCAGAGGATGTTTCTAGCTCTCCATTTCTCAGTTCTTGCTAACACAGTCATTACCTTTCCTCTTTAATGGTGAGGAAATTTCCATCCGTTTATCAAAGTTCTTCACGTCTAGGAAAGCTCAGGGTGGATCAGTGCTTTGTGTGCTGCTGCAGCAGCAGTGGAGCTCCTCCTGCTGTGCACCTGCAGCCCAGGAGCTCTGGGTGAGACCAGGAACAGCCCTGCTGAACGGGGAACACGAGTTCAGACAACCAAAACCCTCCCCCCATCATGTTACAAAGCAGGGAAGCAAAAGACAGGGTTTATTTATAATCTTCCTCAAGTGGAAACCAAAAGAAGTGACCCGTTATTACTGACGCTTTCTCAAGCCACCCAGGAAGAAAAGCGATATTTAGTTGTTGTTAAAGGCTCAGAACTGCATAACAATTTCATGCTATGTTAACTTCTAGGTTTTCTTTCGCATATAAATTTTTAAGGAGTAAAATAGAAAAACCCAGGCACTTGACCTTTAATCACAGTTATTTGTGTGATCAGTCAAGTGTGGGAAAAAGCTAGTTTGTGCTTGAAAGATGCCCTTTAAAGCCAAATTGCTCTAATATGACACACAACTCTTACAGTGTAATATATGGGATCTCACTTGCCTGCCTCCAGGCACAGCAGCTTCCTTTTAGTATTCACACACTGGGTCTTGCTGCTGGGACAGTGGAAGGTCTCAATGTCATGAAGCAAATCAATCCAGACCCTTGGGACAGCTCCATTCACCACCAAGCTCCACAGGCATGTACATTTTTCTGTCACTGAGCAGGGAAGAGGATTTTGGAAGTATCTGGAGGATTTGATGTTAGATATGTTTTACTAGAAGAAGGGTCTGCCATATTAAAAGCACACAGCTTTTCCATTTATCTGAAATATTATTCCAAGCACTTATAAAATCTTGGTATAGAACAGCCAGGGGTATTTTAATTAAGATTTTAAGTATCATGCTTTGGGAAAATGATCTCATGAATTTTGTTTCAGCAACAGCAGATGACAAAGCCATTGCTGGTGTGAAGAAAAGAGAGACACAGAGCAGCCTTTAATGGGCACTGCTGGATTTCTTCATGAGCCCAAAGGCAGGGACAGGACAGAGGGATGCTGTCTCCAGGATGGCACAGCCCAGAAGCTTTTTGTGTGGCACAAGGGGCAGTATCTGCAGGTGAAGGAAGAAGAATACCCAGGTTGTGTGGTGACCTCTGCTGCTCACATCCAGCTCTGGGGCTGCCACCCTTCCCCACTCCTGACTGGAGCCAGCAGAGACAAGAGCAGAGGGAAAGAAAAGACATCAGGTCAGCCAGGCTCCAAATTGTCAGGGGAACTTGTGCAAAGAGCAGGGCTAGCCCAGAAAATGTGTAATTGGCCAAGCTGAGCTATTACCTGCTGTAAGTGGAGACAGAAAGATAGTTTTGACACCACAGTGAAAATAACCCTCCTGGAAAAAAAAAGAAATCAATACAAACACCAAGGAAAGAGAATCAGAAACCCAGACTATCAATTCCTGAGATAAAGAGTTGAAAGTCTCAGTGGGAGGACAGCCAGATCTGTACTGAAAAACAAAACTTTACTTCCTTTGCTGACAAATTACTTGCTAAAGGACAAAGGAGCCATGAGGATGCAGGTCTCAACAGCTGAAAGAGCAATCCTTGACAAAAAAAGATGGAGCAGGCAGAAACCTCATGGAAGATTTTGCACTTCTCCTTTCTCTTCCACACTTGCAAGTATTTTTGTACAATGAAAAACAAAAGGATTTCTTCAATTTTGTACTGTTTTGGCATGTCACACAAACAAGCAGGACTTCTGCTGCTTCTGCTGTGACAAGGGCAGAGCCAGAGCAGAGGAAGCAGCAGCAATACAGCACAAGTGTGACTGGAATTAGGGAATATCCCACAGAGGAAAGTGGCTCAGGCAATCTGGTCCCAACAGAACCTTACCAGTGTGCCACCCTCAGCTGATCCCAGGGCTCAGACACTGCTTCCCAAGGGCACAACACTCCATCACAGCCAGTGCTGGCCCACCCCTGCTCATCTAACTGGCAGAAATCACAGTGAAAATGCAAGTTAATGTAAAACTTCCTCATAAATCTCATGCTCAAAGCTGCAGAGCCCGGCCTCAGGGCTGCAAAGGGAAAAACCCTTCTACCTTCTGGGTTGTTTGTCTGCAAATGCAAAGCAACCAGAGCTGTGCACTTGTTTTTTAACAGCTCTGTCTGTCAGATCTGTACTCTTTGCCTCATGATGTCTGCGCTATAAATGTTTTGCAGCAGTTCTTTAGCTTTTAAGGTAATCACATAAAAGACCCTTGACTGCATAAATGCAGCTAATCTGGGTAAATGCCTATAAGCATCTTTTCATTTCTTGCTAATGGATTTCCAGACAGCCGAAAGATATCTAGAAAATAATGTAAAATAGAGCATCTAATTTTTTTAAATGCCTCACATTCATCATATACTGAGAAAATGCAGAGCTCCAGGCAGCATAATATCATTACACTTATGTAAGTCACACCCCATTCTGTCATCATCAGTATGAACCCTGCCTTTGGCTGGGACACAGATCCACTCGGTGTTAGGTTCCAACTCAACCAGAGACAAATTACCACACGCTGCTAATTAGAACCAGACAGGAGGGATTCAGGTGTCAGAGTCTGGTGACAGAGCCTAAAGGGCACACCGAGTCCCTGAGCACTGAGCTCAGGAGTCGTGTGTGGGATCTGCTTCCCCTGGGAGCAGTGGGAAGGCTGGAGGAGGCAGGTCCTGCCCCTCAGAGATGCTTTGCTGGTGGTGCTGAGCACAGGGCAGGATGCTAGAGCCCCACAGGCTTCTTTCCCCTCAGCCTGCCCCTCTGTTGTGGTTTCACTTGCTCAGCTTGAAAGGAAGAGGTGCAGAGTGAGAGCTCAGGTGGGTGAACCTCTGAGAACTGAGGGAGAAATAAGGATGTACCTCAAGTAAAATGGTGTGAACAACCACTAACGTAATTTTGATTCCAATTACAGTAATTTGAACAAAGGAGTTGTGCTACCTTTGATTTGCTCGCCTTCTCTTCCTGGCTGGTTTCATTAAAACCACTTACAGAGATTTGCAGCAGTTCTGTTTGAAGTGCTGTTGTCAGGGTTTGCATTTTCAGTCACATCAGAAATGCTCTTACAGCAGGCTGGCTGTATTTCACAAAGGGATCTGTAGCATGTGGCCATCACTCATTGTCAGAGGCATTTTAGACAGGCTGGTCCTGCTGGTCCTATGGCTTCTGAGGGGATGTCCAGTGTTGAGAGCCAGGGAAGAAGCTCCAGAGTAGTCACAGCAATGGTCAGTGCCTGCCCTGGTGCCAGGCTCCCTCCAGAGCTTGAGCACTTCCCAGCCCTCCCTCAGCAGCTCTGAGCTGCACTGCTCTGAACCCTGCAACCCAAACCTTGCTTAATTTGAAGATTTAAATGTGTGCCAGTCTGGTTCACACTGCTCCTGGGGAGAGCATCCCTATGCACCCTAAAGGGGGACCCCAAAGTTCCAGTGCACCTTAGGTCTGGATTCCCTAGCTTCATGGTGTTTCCTCTATTTATTAAGAGTTTTTGCATGTATATATCTTTGTGCTGATCACCATTTAAAATGCATTACCAAGATTTCTAACTTTCCTGGCAGTAAAAGCCCCTTAACAACAACAACAAGGGCACTGAACTACTGTGGATTTCCATGGAGCGATGCTGCTCTGGCTCTCACTCATCAGGCAGATCAGAAATGCAACTTGTATGAGACACTGATGAGGAAAGATGCTTCAGGACTCACTTGGTAACTCAATCACAAGACATTCACCAATTATCTTCCCTGTCACGGGGTGAGGGTGATGGGGAGGTCACACAGAGTGAGTCTTTTTCATTTGTCCATGACAGAAGAAGGGAGTACATTTTGCAAATTATAATTAGCAGTTTAATCCAGCTGTGGCTAATTCACAGATGCATTTTGCACTCCAGGACTCAGCACTTGGGCAGACTGTAAATAAGGCACCAGCATGGTGTGTCCAGCTCCATGAAAGCTCTCCAGTAATTACAGATTGCTCACTGCTCAGCAGAGAGCAGGACAGCTTTCCATGCCTGCAGGTGCCTCTGCTGCCACTCTGCCAGGGTGAGATGCAGCCCTGGAGAGAGAGAGACTGCCAGCTGCCAGCCACACCATCCCCACAGATACCTGCCTGCCTTGGGGATCGTGCCAACCCTGTCCCAAAAATGGAGAGAGGGATCATCACATCCCAGCCCTGCTCCCATCCCGGCTCAGTGCTGGTCAGTAGTGGAAGGGGACTGAGGAAAAGGCTGCAGCTCAGGGAAGCAATAAATCCTGCTCCATTCTAAAGGGGCACGCCAGGCCCAGAAAGAAATTGGCGTATGGGTTCACAAAGATCCTGCTTGAAAAAACAGAAAGGGAGGGAATGCTGGAGAGAGCATCCAATCTGCATCATAATTAGGGAAAAAAAAAATAACAAATAGCAGAAACAACCTGTTCCCATCTGCAGCTGCAGTTTGTTCCTGCTGTATTGAACAGCCAAGCACCAAGCCTACCAGGAACCTTCTCTGGAACTGTATGAGTGTTTCATGGAGTGAAAGTGGGAAAAGAGCCTCTTTTCATGTGTATTGCAGAATCTGCTGTAATGAAGCATCAGAGAGGATTTTGTCAACCAGACAGTTGCTGCTGACAGTCTCCAGACTGGTACCAGAAGTGGGGAGCTTACCCCTGGAAGAGTCTCCTTGAAGAGAGCCCACATGGGGGGGCAGCAATTAAGCTCCAGATCTGGGGGTCACCCTGGTGTGGAGCTTGGCATCTGTCCCCTTGCAGGTCACAGTCACATTTGGCTACCCAGAGCAGGAAGGTGAAGTTCTCAGTGCATGCATTGCAGACATTATTCAATCCCAGAATGACTAATTTATCCATAAACCTTCCTAATGAGTCTGATAGTGTAGGAATGAGAGAAAGCAGCATTGTTATCTGTAAACAGCAGCAGCTGACAGCATGTTTAATCACAGGCTGCATAGCAGTGACATCGGTGGAGGAGAGGATTAGACACTTCTCCAATTAGTCACACAGCAAAGGCACAAACACAGAGCCCGAGGATCACTGAACCCAAAACAAAGAGCAATAAATATCAGAGCTGGGATGTCCCCATGAGGGGGAGGCACTTGGAGCCAGGAGAGGGCTGTGCTGGAGCCCTCCCCAACATCCTGAGGGTAGCCAGCATTCGAGGAGAGACCCTGGAACTGCTGCAGAGCCAAGGCCACCCTAATACCTGCCCCGAGATCTGCAGGCTCCCTGTGCCTAACAGGATTTTGCAAATCCATGGCAAACATGCTAATGGGATAGAGAGGTAAAGAGTTCATCCTACTCACTTTTCTCTGCTTCTTTTCTTTTTTTCTGAGCATCTCTCTCCTGGTTTTCTCTGGCTCATCTCTTTCTGAGGTCTGCAGATTAAAAGCATTAATATGAGCCAGAAGCTATTATGTGAATCCTACTTATCACAAAGTAAACGGGATCTAGTGGGCTGCAGCCCTGGAAGCTGTGGCCATTGGTTAACAAGGAGCCTTGTCAGGGCCATCAGGGTTTTCTTTCCCCAGCCCAAGTCTGTTCTCTGCCCCCAAGTCTGGGGGATGCAGCTCACAGGACCGGGGGGAGCACAGGGAGAAGGGAGCACAGCTGCAGGAAATGCTGCTGACGTGCCACTGCATGTAAGGGAGCAGTGAGGATGTGAAAAGTACATTGGAGGCAGCCAGAGGCTCTGCACAAACTGTGTGGAGGTGCTAGAGTTATGCCAGGCACCACCAGGCAGGAGCAAACAGCTCTGACACCAACATAACAAGGGCTACAGCATCGCTGCTGCCACCTCTGCTTCCACAGCAGGAAAGGTTTAGCACGTGCCCTCTCTTCCTGATTCCAAATCTTGGGTTAAACCAGAAGCTGCTCCATGGTGAAGCCCAGGTGTTTTGATTTATCTCTGAGCCATCTCATTATCAGCCACAGCAGCAGATTCTGACCTTTCATGGCAGGGCCCCTTTGAATTTACTGTCTGCCCCAAGGTACGAGAGGAACCATGAGAAATCAATTTTCTTTCCTCCAAGACCCCCTAGTTTTCAAGAACTTTTAGAGGGCAGACAAACCATAACTGGGACATCTTCTACCTTTAAAAAGGTTCTTCATCATATTAGATTTTGATTAATCAGCCTCCTACTCTCCTGTCACTTTCACAGTGGAGAGCACTGGAGACCTCCCACCAGCCCCTCTCTGCAGAGGGAGGAAGACAAAGAAAGGGAAAGGGAGAAAGAGGGGAAGACAGAGACTCCCATGGCTGGGAGAGGCACAGCCCCCTGTGGGGAAGGCTCCAGCCCCTGTGCTATCCTGCCCTCCTGCTCCTGTTAGCAGGGAGAATGCAGCATTGTGCGGGATGCGGGACCCTCCCTGGGCACACCCAGTTGCCAGTTCCTGCTCTGCTGGTTCCACTGGCTGTCTTGTGGCTGCCTCTGAGCTCTGAGACTGCGACTGCAAACCCCAAGACTACCTGACTTGCCCAACCAGTCACTAGACCCCTGGCACAACCACCAGGCTCACGGAGGAGCCTGGCACTGTAGGAGGCAAGGTGTTCATCCCAGCCCAGGCCACAGCTGGCAGGTGTGGGGGCCTGGGGAGCCCTGCAGGCTCCGAGTGGCAGCAGGCCAGATAACATACATAATTCAGACAAAATATTCATTTAGACTGTCTGAGCCATGGCAATAACCTAGACATTATGACAATAGAGATCAATAAGCCCAGAGAGGATCCCTCACTGAAACACGCTGCAATTGTTCAAACCAAGTCTTAATTGTGACAAGAATTGATTTCTCTTTTCTAATATCCCTGACTTTTAATTAAAAAGCAGTTAAGTAGACAATGAATTTCCAGGACCATTTAGAGGCACAACAATATCAAGGAGCACACACTTCAAATGCAGAATTGGTGCCTTGTTAATACAATGGGACCAACAACAGCCTGGGGAGTTGCTCTGTGCAAGTCAGAGATGCCCATGGCTGAGTGGGGCTCAGGGACAGCCAGTGCTCCATCCTGGCCTCAGCAAAGACAGGGGAATGTCCCCACTTGTTCTCTCCTGCTCCCCAGGGTCCTCCAGCCATCTGCATTTCACACCCTCTTGCACACACGAGTGCATCTAATAGCTCTGATTACACAGCAGACTCCAGTGCTTTGCTTTGCCCTTGTACAAGGCACATGGCAGAGGCTGGCAGGGAGGGCAGGACCAGGCAGGGAGGGCAGCACAGCTCCCACTGCACGAGGGCAGGGCAGTCTCTGCAGCACCAGCTGCCCCAGGAGCTCAGTGGGGTGAGCACAGCCCCAGCACAGCCTTCCCCTACTCTTCGTCTGCTTCTTGGGATGGTCCCAGGATGTGCCCACAGCACAGGAGGGGCTGGTAGGAGGGAGTGCTGAAGCCCCTGTGAAGGGAGAGGGTGAACTCCTCCAGCCTTTTTTTTTTTTAATATTATTTCCCAGCAGTGTCTCAGTGGCAGCAGCAGCACAGCACAGTGAGAGAGCAAGGAGCCAGCTGTGAAACAGATCATCCTCCATCCTCAATCATCCTCCATTAGAGTAAAACAGGCCAAAAACACCTGAATCTGACAGGAGGGAAAACATTAATGTCAGAGACTCCATCAAAAGAAGAAATGGCCTTTTATCTACTAAGCAAGAATCATAAGGGAAAACACTTTGGAAGACCCCCATAAGTGCTCATGAGAAGGAAGGGGCTGCACACCCTCTGGTCTGAGTTCCCCATGTACAGATCCTCCTCTGTATCAATGAATCCACCTGCAGAGTCTTGCTAAAGGCCAGCAGTGGTGGAATTTGGAGCAGCAGTGGAATTTGGAGCAGCAGGAAGAGGTGCAGGTTCCAGAGATCGTGTCTCTGCATTGAAGGGGCTAGAATAGCTTTTGGCCATTTTCACAGAACATGTCTGGTATTTACTCTGCTGGTAGGTATCTAAGTGCACCAAATCCTGTTTCCCTAGGTCTGATTAGATTAGATAGCAGCAGTGCTGAAGTGCTTGCTGATATTGCCAGGAAAGGAGAGCAAAGACTTGAGAAGATTCTCAGAAACATCCTAGCCACTGTTCCCCCCCAGCCCTTGTTCATGCCAGTCAGAGATGCAGAAGAATCACCCCTGCAAACACCAGCCCATTTATTTCTATCTCTTGACCCATCAAATAAAAGTCAAACCGTGAGAAATGGTATCCTGGGTCTTCAAACCCCACAGCATGAAGAGCATTGCCTCTGTTTTCTCTGGCCACAAACTTAACTAGCACAGGACACATGGAGCCCTGCAGCACCGTGACCAGAGCTGAGGAAGCAGCCTGTCCCCTGCACTCACTCCAGGGCTGTGGTTTGTGTTTTGTTTCCTCCTGTAACTCTCTGTTCCTGACCTCACAACTGCTAACTCTCAGAATCTGACCTTAAGCCTTGCTAAATGGATTTCTCCCCAGTGTTACTGTAATGGCTGTGCAATGCCAGGAACGATGCTCATTCAAGATGTGCTGGAGAAGCACAGGGTCTCAGCAGGGCACAGCTGCACAGACCCACACCACAAAACACACTTCTGCTTCTTGCAAACAGAGGGGGAATGGCAGGAACCTCAAGGAGTTCTGCTGAGCTGGGAAGCAGCAAGGTCCACAGCTGGAGAAGAGGAGCTGGGCAGAGCTGCACCACCAGCTCATGCCACAGGTCACAGCTGGGCCAAGGTAGGCAGGGCAGGTGTGGGCTGAGAGCTGGCTGCCACAGCACAATAGCCTCAATCAGCCTGTTTGCTGGCCCTGGCACATCACAGCACTGATGGTGTCACTGGAGGGAAGCGTGAGCCTTCAGGTGCCACACAGCCTTCAGAGAGCAGTGAAGGAATTGAGTATTGACTGAGATGTCCCAGGTGAGCCCTGGATGCACATTACATTCTGCTTAACTCAATAATTACCATTTGTATTATCCCTTTCCACACCCTGTTAAGCTAGAAGATCTGTAATTAGGTACTTGGTCTAAGTGTTAATTAATTATGAAGTACAATTACCTTGCACTTTCTATCACACTGTATCCCTCTGTAATGCTTTAACCAAAACACAAGCTTGTCCCAGTGAGTGAGCAAAGGTCCTAAAAATCAGGCACTGGGATGCAAAACTTCCCCTGCAAAACCAAAAGGAAGCAACAAAAGGATGAACAATTCAGTACAACCCCTCTTGGAGCTGTTCCTCTTCTGAGCCCAGGACCACATGCCAGGCTGCAGCTCCTGCATCAGACCCACCACAAATGCGTTTGACTGCTGATTTATCTTTGATTCCATTTAATTTAGTTGTTGGAAGAGTTCTAGTTTAGAAATATGTCTATGGAAAAGTGTCAGCACAGCACATCAGCCCAGGCTGGCTTCAACCAGAAAAGTTCTCTTGCTGTATCATGACAACTCTGAGACACTCGCACAAATGCAAAATCCCTAAAAATTCCCAAACAAATACCAGCCATAGAGAGACTCAGAGAAAAACCTTCAAAAAGTACAATAAATTTTTGAAATTTTGGCACTGGGCTGAATTAAAACGATAAAGTTTTTGTTTGACAAAAGCTGTTTCCATGCTGCTGCAGCAGCAGTTGGTCTTTCCTGGTGGTGAAGGATTTTTGAAGATTTGCCAGCGCAGAGAGAACCAGAGGCTTAACACATGGATTGCAAGATGTAAGAGGAGAGTACCTGGAGCTCAGAGGGTGGGCTGACCCAATTACCTGCTTTTTGGGATCCCTTCATATTTCCTCAGGAGGGAAACCCCAATAACCACAGCCTTCCCTTCACTCACACCAACAGCCTGTTCTGGCTCTGGTTTATGAGTCATTAATCCCTAATAAGTAGAAAACTGCCTGATGGGTTTTGGACAAGAATATTTACTGTATCAGAGACAATAATACAATGCAAATTTCCAGCTATAAATCAGAGTTTGAATGTTGACATATCTCTAATAATGACAAATGAAGGATTTATGGATGCAGCTGAAGTTCACATGAGAATTTTGATTCATGATCACGCTGAGCTCAGGTGGAGCCATCAAGCCCAGACCCAGCATCTTGTCCAAGATTTGGACACCATCACATCCCTCACCTGTGCCCTGGTGATGGGCTGCCCCCCTTTGCCTCCTGTGCTGTGGGGCTGCAGAGTGACCACACAGAGCCTGATCCCCTTCCCTGCCAGCTTCAGGTGCCACAGGAAAGAACTGAGCTGTGTGTCATGAGCCAGGGCTGTGACAGCTCCCCAGCCAGCCAGAGAAATGCTAATTGCAAACCAAGTAATTAGTGGCTATAAAATATGACCAATACAATTACACTGAGGATTTTTTCCTCTGTCTGTCCAGAGTCTCGGCACGGAACAGTCTTATAATTAGGTGACAAAACTGACAGGCAGCTCCAGTGAAACAGCCTGTCCTCACCCTCTGCAGAGACTCCCCAAATGTTCTGCACCAATAATTACTAATCAAGTTATTTCCCTCAAGATTAAAAAAGCATTCTGCAGGTAATTTGCCCATAATAGCACAGGCCTGGTGCTGTCAAAAGCCTGCAGAGCCCAGCAGGTCTGGGATGGCTCCAGTGCCAGGGACATCCAGCCCAGCTTGGGACCCTCTTTGTGTCTGATGGGCTCTGAACTGCTGCTCCATCCCCCAAAATTGCTACACAAGGGCACTCAGGGCATCCCACCACCACCCAGGACCTCTGACATGTGACAGGAAGGACTGTTTTGAGGTCACTTAAAGAATCACCAGCAAAGCTGATCCAAACACAGCCAAGATCCCAGCACAGAGGGCAATGGTGGGACAGAGTAAGGAAACAGCAGTGATCCTGAAATGTTCTGGTACTGCAGTTCAGTGATCCTGAAATGTTCTGGTACCTCTAGTGGGCACAAGGATAAACAATCTGGGGAAGATGAAGGGACACAAGGGCAGCAGTGTCTGAGCCACATCTCTGGAGCTCCAGCCTGCTGCCCCATGCCACACTGGTGCTCACCTGCATGGGGACATGCCCCCCCTCAAACACTGCTTCATCCCAGATGTTGCTGCTGCTGTGCTCAGTGGGACTGTGATGATGTCATCCAGCTGCATTTTCTAAATCTTCATGGAAAAAAAAAAGTCCACGAGCCTTGTAATTTGTCATTACCATACCGACCTGGAGAGCAGCTGAGCAAACCACAAATATTGAACAAACAACCAAACAAAACCTGTAAGGACTCCTGTCAGGCAGAGACCAATGCTGATGGATGAGCTGTGGCAGCACAGGAGACTAATATGTGAATTGGCATTGATTTCCACAATAGAAATGTGTATTTTTTTCACAAAACAAGTATCATGGGAATTTTTGGTTTTAGTAGGAGTTTTGTCTCCCTGTGAATTTTTTGGGGGGAAATAACACTCCAGCCAAACCCAAACCCACAGAGTACTTGTGACACAAACCTGCTGGTTAAACTCAGGCACCTGCCACTGGTCCATGCTCTGCTCTGCTTCCAGCAGCTCCATGTCTGTGTTCTCCTGCATCCACAGCCTTTTGTCACTATCTAAGCCATGACAAACCCATTATGATGGTAAAGACTGGAATTATTGTGATCCCAGGCAGATGCCCAGGACTGGCCCAGAGGAGCAGCAGTGTATGAATTTCTGAATGTCACCTGTGATTTATCACTGCCTTGGTTTCCAGACAGTGATACTGTTTCCTCCAGGGAAGCAGCCTTGTGGGTGCCAGCACATCTGCTCTGATTTGGCCTCTAACAGGGATGATTTTGCTTATTTTATTGGATTGGAAGCACCCCCAATAAGCATCTTGTCTCCTTGTCTGAGTGATGCCTTTGCCATATGACACTGAATTTACATCCCGTCCACTGCATACAACTGCTCTGACAACTGGAAAAGCTCCATATGGGGTGGGGACACACTCCAGGAACTCAGTCCCAGCAGGGACGAGTCTTTGCCGTGCTTGTGAATGTGCCAGAAACGTCTGCAGGTGACAGGCCCTGCCAGAAATAAGACTACACAGCACTGTGCTGTGCTTTCATCTTCAAAGATGCTTTGAGACACAAAGAAATTAACAGCAGCTCCTCCTGGGCTCGGCTTTTGGCTGCATGGGGGTCTGAGACACTGCTGAGGGACTGCTGTAGCCTGTCCAAGCTTGAGCTGCTCTGATGAGGAGCAGACAAGGGGGCAGAGAGACCCCAGAGGGCACAGATGCCTTGGGCACAGGCTCCTGGGAGGCTCCCAGTGCAGCTGCCAGTGGGAACAGCTGGAGTGGCACTGGTACCAGTGCAGCTCTGCTACTGAGACCCCACCTCAGCACACAGAAATGAGGACAGACCCCTCTGAGGCAGGCCTCCCTCAGTCAGCACCCCCAGCAGGGGCAGGGACAGGGTTTGAAACACATAAAAACCAGCCCTCTGCTCCCTGGAATGACACCTCCAGCCAGGAGCCCTGTCCCTTAGCCCCAGCAGCCACCTGGCCTTGCCCCTGGTATCACTGGGACAACATCGTGGCCTCACCACCAGCACCTGGCTTCTCCTTGCCACTGGCTTGTCCTGCCCTGGCAGTGGGGATTGTGGCTCCAGATATTCCTTTCATCTCATCAGGGGCTGCTGGATTTAATTCCCTGCACTTTGGTATAAAGTGAGGGTCCCATCTGGAAAGCAATTTGTGTTTCTCAGAGCAGGCAGTCAGGACATTTCTCATTAAAATATAAATTTAGGCGTTACTTTCTAGCATCTCTTTTCCATTCTTAAGTTAAGAAGAATATGAACTTGTATTATTTTTTCCATCAATTATTATCTTCCCCTCCATTTTGTTTTAAGGTAAAAAAGATGCCTGATATACACACCTAGCAAATTCAATTTGAATTGAGTCTAACAGCACAACAGTGATCCAGACTACAGGGAGATTTCCTGGCCTAATTGGAGTCATTGCCAAGGAGTTATTTGCAGAGCATTAACCACAGAGGGCACAAGTAGTGGAAACATGTTCTCTGCACAGAATGCTCACCCCCACCAGCATTCCCAGCTGGCTGCAGGACCAGCCTGTTCCCAACACCAGCAGCATCTTCATGGGGTCTCTCAGGAACATCCTGGATGCTGAGTTTAGTTTTACTGCAGTCCCAGCCATCCTTAGAGCTGCTCCCTCTGCCAGCCCTGGTGCTCTCATGTCAGCTGGGTGTGATGGTTCCTGTCCTGCCAGCAATCCCTGCCCCACCATTGATCCCTGTTCCATTTCCATCCCTGTTCCATTTTCATCCCTGTTCCATTTCCATCCCTGTTCCATTTCCATCCCTGCCCCACCATCAATCCCTGTTCCATTTCCATCCTTATTCCATTTCCATCCCTATTCCACCTCCATCCCTGCCCCACCACTCATCTCCCCACAGCTGCAGCCACCCAGCAGAGGGGAATGGATGTCTGGTAACCAGCAGAGGATTTTGGCCAAACACGCTCAGAATAATGAAACCAACTGTCCCACTCACTGCAGGTTTTAAAAGATGGTGTTTCATGATTAAAACCCCAAATTCCTGTGAACTCACCGTTTCTTTTGCTTTCAGACACCTGGAGGCAGGGCTCTCTCCACACCTGGGGAAGCCTGTCAGCATTTGAAGGGTGTTTAGAGGATACAGCTACACGCCAAGGAGAAAAATTAGAAAATTTCCCTCTGCCCACATTGGGTAGGTAACTGCCACAGCTTGGGAGCTCCTCATTCCCCAGAAATCTCATCCAATCAAGCTGATGACAACTTGCACCTGACAGAACTGCAGCCAGGCCACTCCCAGCCCCTGTGGGCAGAGTTAATGGGGAGCATCCCCCTGGACCCTGGGGAGAGGGGGCTCATCAATAAAAATGAATGGTTTTGTTGTAAGGGGGGATCTGATCCAGTGCTTTCCCTCTCCTGGGGACCAAAGTGCTCCCCAGGGTCACCCATGGCTTTTCCTGCCCCAGGGACCCAGCACATCTTGGACTGCAATGGAATGCTCTGTCCCACAGCAGCAAGTGAATCAGCAATCTCAGCCACCATTAATTATGCAGAGAATCATTTGCTGGTAAGGAAAAAAAAAAAAAAAATTGGGTTTAATCAAAATTAAATTAATAGTTAATTTAACAATTCTGCAGTGAAAAGCCCTTGACCTCTGGACTTCTCCCTGCACGCAGGGACTGTTCATGGCTCCTGCAGAGTGGATATCCCATGGCACCCCAGAACTTCCCCACCTCAACCTGCGTTGCCCAGAGCCCCCTCCCCAGGAACTCCCTGCAGCCATCCCCAAGGTGTCAAGACCAGGGTGGGTAAACCACAGCTGTTCTAAAAAAGGGAAAAAAACAGAGAGGAGGTGGATGAACACAGACCACGTTACCTATAAGCCCCTGAAAAAGTCCAGTCCAAATTAATATTTTTTTAAGGAACTAGAAAATAGGAAGAGCAGCCAGGCAGAACATCCTCCAGAAAAGGGAGTTGAAAGCAAATCTGACAAATGTATCTGGAAGAGGGAATGCTGTCTGAGGAAACAGACTCTCCAGATGACCTCAAGATCCCTTCTGTCTATATCATTTACACTTCTACAGACTAATTCCTCAAATCAGTATCCTGTGAAAAACCCTCACTTGAGCTCCCAGCATATGGAAGCATCTCCCCAAGCAGTGGAATATTTCCTAGTCAAGGCATTGCCAGAAAATAAATCAGAAGATTAACATAAATATTGTTTGAAAGATTTCAATCAGCTGTAAATTGCAATTTTGTGTTTAAATAGTTTAAACAGCCTGAGTCTGGTTTTCATTACATTGGGAAGCAGAACAAGGGCAGTAGCAGCAGCATCACAGATCTCTGGTTGCAGTGATGGAGGAAAACCTTTCCCTGCTTAGAGCTCTTGGATGCCTCAGACAGCAGCATTCCCAAAGCTCCAATAGGGCTGGAAAAGGTCAGACACCAAGCAGCTTCACTTCCAAAACCAACCCTGGCCTAGGCAGCCTGGCCTGGTGTTGCTTGTTTGAACCATTGCTCCACAATTTGTACTGGCACTGCTACTCAGGCTCTACAGATGCATTTTTGTTTGCAGGGCAAGTGCTAATTAAAATGCAGACCATGTATCTGCTGCTCTGAGTGCTCATGCCAATGTGATTTCCACAAGGGCTGCGAACACAAGGGTCACCCTGGTGTGTGAGTAGGTTTATGAAGGTGTTTACAACCCCTGCCATATTTCCAGAGGTGCCTCCCCACTCCAGCAGAAGCTGGGTCTGATCCCCCTGTCCCAGCTGGGCTGGGGGTGTGTTTGCACCATGTCCCAGCAGACAGGGCACTGTGTCCTGGTCACTCACTATGGTTCCACCACCACCACCCCACTCTGCAGTCACTCGGGGTAACAGCACGTCCCAGTTTGGAAAGTACCAAGAGCACCTGAATAAGCAACAAATCCTGGTTTTGCTCTGTGCTGGTGCATTCCAGAGGTGCTGACAGTGCCCCAGTGCTGATATACAGGCTTGTCACCTCAGCTGGTGCCAAGCAATCATGCTGACAGCACAGTGCCCCACAGCCAGCCAGAGGAAAGAGGGAATTTATAGTGCCTGCAGTTTCTACAAGGGAACAGCACCAACCCTTTCACCCATGCCTGATGCATGGCTCATCCTCTTGATGCTGGTGGTACAAATAAAACTGTCACTTGCAGGGACACTGAAGGCTGGCAGAAGGGAATGAGCCATAAGCAGAGACACCAGCTGAGGTGGTGACACATTTCTCTAGTTTTCTGCCCCTCAGCTGTTTGCAAATGCCACTGCAGGTTGTGGCCACGATGAGGCTCTGGGAACCCCAGAGCAGGCACCAGAGCCAGTCCCCTTCAGGCAAGGCAGCTCTTCCTTACCTGTGCCTCACCGGAGGGAGCATCACTCCCCACACAGGTGTAGGAAAGGAGCCCTTCCTGGCTGTGAGGGCACCAGCTCCACCTGTATGTTTGAGAAACAAGGGGAGGAGGAGGACCTGCTGCAGCAGAGCCCCCACAGCCAGGGAAGCAGCTCCTGGAGACCCCCTCAGCTGCATGGTGCAATCCGTGACAATCCGTGACAATCCATGACTATGGCTCAGCTGCTCCACTGGCACAGGGCAGAGCCACCTCCTTCTGCCAGCACAGAGAGCAGGGGCACAGCTGCAGCAGGTTATCCATGGTGCAAGATCAGCTCGTCTGAGCAGGGAAATGTATCCCTGGGAAAATAGGAAACATTTGGAAAGCGGATGGCGGGTGAGAGTGATGGATGAGCACTGGAGGAACCCAGCAAGGATCAATGAATAACTGATGAGCTGAGGAAAGAGGGAGGGGTTGCTCATTGTGCAAATCCAGCAAGTTAAATTGCTCACTGTGGTGGGAGGTTACAGAGCCCCCCAAGAGCTTTTATACCCCCACAGGCCTGGGGCACCAGGGCAGCAGTTCTGGCTCTGGTGTGAGCTGGGGGATGTGGAGAATCACCTGCCCAGATTTACTGACCACCAAAGCCCACACAGGGAACCCCACAGTGCCCCACCAGCATTGTGGGGACAGGCAGGCAAGGACAAGGGGTCCTGTGCAGGCAGAAGGAAGTGACTGACCCCTCTGACTGCCCTCAGCCCCTCCATCCCCCAAGATAAGTGACTGGGAAAAGCAAGGGAAGAGCAGAGCTCACACCCCCACTCTGCAAATGACAGTAACTCACCCAGCCCGGTGCTCTGGGAATTTTAGAGCAGAAGCTTGAGCCAGGCAGTGACTCTGGGGTCAGCTGTGTTTGCAGTTCGATCCATTAGCAGTGTTTGAGACAGCTCCTTGTGAGCAGCAACAGAAAACTCCTCCATGGCCCTCAGGACATCGGGAAAAACCCTCCCAGCACAGGCTGGGTGCAGGCAAGGGAGTGGCCCTGGCACTCCCAACACCTCCTGTGGGCAGCCAGGGACCCAAAGGGCTTTCACTTTTCAATCAATGATCAATACCAGTGGACACTTTCATCCATTCCCTGTTTACTGCAGCTTAGCACTGCTTCAGAGCAAAAGCAAGAGAGAATTCTACATTTAAATGAAGGAAGATCATCACACCAAGAGTTTAATTCATTCTCTGAGTTAGGAGGAAGCAAGCTGCCCAAGCAGCTCGAGCCTGGGTTATTTGAACGCTGTGAATTTTCAGAAGCACTGACAGTTTCATCTCAGTAGGAGGTTTCCATCACATTTAGAACAGAGAAAAGCAGCCAGAGAACAGCACAGAGCTCAGGTAACACCCTCAGAGCTCTCCAAACCCCTCCATGTCTGCTTCCCTTCCAGTGCAAATGGCACGGGATGAGCACTCAGAAATGGGTTGGGCACACAGGGCGTTCCCCACACCATCCTGACAACAGTTTAACTTTCATAATCACTGTCAGACTTGATTCACAAAGTCTGATCACAGTAACAGAACAAACATCTGGGAACGGAACAGCAGCACAAAGAGGTCAGAAAGGGTTTTCCAGTTTTTAATCTTTTTTTTTTTTTAATTTACCATGACATAACCCATCGACCTTATTAAACAAGGCCATGATCACCCACTCCTGAGTGCACAGGCACACAGTGCCCAGCTCCACCAGCTCCCAGGCCCAAGGGTTAGGAAGATTCTGGTACCAAGCCATACTTCTTCTTCAGGATTTCAACTGTGGGTGTTAGTGCACTGCAGGGAAAAACAGAGCCATCAGAACAAAGGGTTTGGAGCATTAAAACTACATTTTCTGGAGAAGAGCAATCAGTGAGACACAGGATTACACTTAGAGCCACGGAGAGCATGAATTCCAGAAACTACAGCTTCACACAGAAGCTGGGAGAAAGGGGAATATGAGAGCTCCTGAGAATTTCTGTGTGTGCTCATAATTAGGCTGGGAAGGTGGAACTGCTGTGGGAAGCAAAGCAAAGCAAACAAAACAAAGTAATGCATGACCCACCCCTATCCAAAAACTCTGTTTCATTTAAAGCAAAGGAAAAGCCCCAGCTACACTCACCAGCCAGGCCGGATGATGGAGAATTTCCCTGACACAGATAAGTCAACCACAGTTGAGCCCAAGCGACACTCTGGGCTCTGGATGTCTCCTATGGGGCCTCCATCAACAACCAAGGACAACTGAGGCCACAACTCCTGGAATTCCTGCAAGAGACCTGTGGGTAACTGTGCTGACAGTGGTTTGTATCATTTAAATAAAATAAAAATACAGCAGCAGCACAACCCTTGGGTTATTGCTACAGCTGAGTTCAACTGAGAGAGCCTGGGGCTCTGCCCCAGTGGCATCTCTGAGGGATGGAAGAACCTCACCAACACGGTCAGGGTGCTGCCCTGGGAGCTGATGTTGGCACTTGTCAAAGCCAGTGGTCCCGAGCAGGCCCGTGCCAGGTCTCTCATGAAGGGGTGGTTTGGAATGCGAACACCAACCAGCTGCAGGGAAGGACAGGAGGGTTTTACACACAGAAACTGCGTTTAATTTTGCGTTGCCTAAAACTCTCTAGACTTAAAGCTGGAACTCTAAAGAACTGACAGACATCTGCTGAAGCAGCAATAACACAAGATTTAAGTCAGGCTGTAATTCTGGTTTATGCCGTGCCCAGATCAGTCACAGGGAACAGGACAACACAGGCACTTTTGGGGACAGGTAAGGACAAATGTTACAGCAGCAGCACTAAACCTGCCCCCAAAGCCCTGAGATCAATCCTGCAGCCACGACTTACCGATGTGAACGGATTCAAGTCTTTATTTAGCTCTTCTGAACGCTGTAAGACCAGGGTCACTGGCCCCGGCAGCAAGTCCCGCAGCAGCTCGTCGGGAACATTCACCCGGCAGTACCTGCAGGGCCAAAGACAGCGGGATCAGGGTGTGCACACACCGGACTGCGGGCAGCTCCGGCACGGCCCTCCCATCCGTTCCACGGGGCTCCGGGCCGGTCAGCGGAGGAGCTGAGCTCACCTGTAGAGTCTCTCCACGTCGCCGAGGCAGATGGCGAGCGGCTTGGCGCAGTTCCGCCCCTTCAGCCTGTAAATGCTGCGCACGGCGCTCGAGTCCTGGGCCAGGCAGGCCACGCCGTACACCGTGTCCGTGGGCACGGCCACCAGCCCGCCCGCCTGCAGCGCACCGGCCGCGGCCGCCACCGCCTCCCTCCAGCCTGCGCCGCACCAGGCGTCAACGGAGCGGCCCGGTTCCTGCCACCACCGGCCGGGCCCGTCACCCTCCGGTGTGGCCCAGCCTCCCACCTCCTCCGGGCGCTGAGGGCCGGGCCGTGCCGCGCTGCCGGGCCGCAGCAGCACCAACCGGGCCCGGCCCGGCCCCGGCCCTGCCTCCGCCGCCCGCGCCACCGCCAGCACCCGCGCCGCCCGCGCCATGAGGCGGCACTGCCGGCGAGCGGTGATGACGAGAGAGGCGGGGAGGGGCGGGGCCGCCGTTTCCATGGCGACCAAGGGCGCGCAGGAGGAGCGGGCGGAGCGGGCAGAGCCGGCGGGAGAGGAGAGGGTGAGGAGAGAGTGGGGAGAGAGTGGGGAGAGAGTGAGGAGTGAGGAGAGAGTGAGGGGAGGGTGAGGAGAGAGTGGGGAGAGAGTGAGGAGAGGGTGAGGAGTGAGGAGAGAGTGAGGAGTGAGGAGGGAGTGAGGAGAGGGTGAGGAGAGAGTGAGGGGAGAGTGAGGAGAGAGTGAGGAGAGAGTGAGGAGAGGGTGAGGAGAGAGTGAGGAGTGAGGGTGGAGAGAGTGAGGAGAGAGTGAGGAGAGAGTGGGGAGAGAGTGGGGAGAGAGTGAGGAGAGGGTGAGGGGAGAGTGAGGAGAGAGTGGGGAGAGGGTGAGGGGGGAAAAGGGAGAGAGAGGAGGGAACGAGAGGGCTGAGGGGGATCGAAGGGTCTGGAGAGGGGACGAAGGGAGAGTGGAAGAACGAGAGGGCCGAGGATCGCGGGGTTCAGAGAGTGGAGGAACGGACGGAATGAGAGGGCTGAGGGGGATCGGGGATTTGGAGAGATACCGAGGGGGATCGGGGGTTCCGGAGAGTGGAGGAACGGAGGGAACGAGAGGGCTGAGGGGGATTGGAGAGGGGACGAGGGAAGGGAACAAGAGGGCTGAGGGGGATCGGGGGTTCGCAGAGGGGAGGAACAGGGGTATCGGGGGGTCCGGGGGTAGCTGCGGCGCTGGCCGTGAGCGCTGTCCCCGCTGTCTCCCCCGCAGGTTCCGAACGATCCGCGGAGGCTGCGGGAGCTGCTGGAGCTGCGGCAGCGGCAGCTGCGGTCCCGCATCGCCGCCTGCGAGGAGCTGAGGGCGGCGATGGCCGCGCTGCGGGCGGCGCTGAGCCCCGGCCGGCGGGCGGTGCGGAGCCCTGCGGAGCACCGGGACCGGGGATGGGCCCCGCGGAACCGACCGAGGGGTTTGGGCCTCCAGGAACCGGCGGGACCGGGGGGACACAGCGCCCGGTGACATCGGCACCACCGGGCTCCCCCGCCGTGGCCTTGGAGCTCGCTCGGTCTCGCCGCGCTCGTGCCTTATCGCGCTAAATTCACAGTTCAAAATAAATGGAGAAAATAAATCGAGGCGGGTTTGCTCTGTATCTCCGCACTCCCCGTATGCTCCTGAGGAGGAGCCCCTGTGTGTTCCCCAAGGCTGGTTGTTCCCTGGCTCTCTGGGAGCTGCACAAACCCTTTTTGCGTGGCTTTGCTCAGCCCCTGCCGGGATCCAATCCTGCAGGCAGAGCCGTGACCCCAGCAGCAAACAGCCACGGCAGCAGGATGGACATTCCCTAATTCTGGGGTTCAGCTCCCACCCGCAGCTCACGGCACCAGAGCGGCCAAGTTGGGCCAGTGCTGGGAGAGGGAGGAGGGGGAAAAGGCAAACGCTGCCTTTCAGGGTTGGAATTCTTCTTCCCTAGGGGACAGGGAATATTCTTCCTCTCCCACAGAATACTCTCAGGAAAAACTATTATAACACAATGTTTAAATAAGCATTTAATTAGGATTCCATTAGTATTAATATTGCTTTCAATTCCAAAAAGGTTAATTTCCACTTCTTTGCAGATATTTCAAAGTACAATATTAACTTCATACAAAATGAGCAATTAAGCAAACACCATTATTTCACATTCTTCAAAAAATACAAATTCATATTTACTCTTTTGGGTTTTGGAGATGCTCTTCCTTTGGAAGTACTGTACCTGTAACTAACATCTTCACATTGCTCAATGTAAGCACATTTGTTCCCATGTTTCAGAGTTAAATAAATTCCTTTATTACCATACACACATTCTTGAGAAACTGGGCTTTAGTTCAGCTGTCTCCAAAGCCCCAGGCAGTTCAGCCCCTCAGCCCTGACAGCTCAGCTGGAGGTGGGGTTGCCCCCAGGCTGGGATTTGGGCTGGGTGAGGCAAAACAGAGCAGGGTCAGCCCGAGCAGTGGGAGGACAAGAGAGTCACAAACCAGGAACAACTGCAACTACAGCACTGCAAACACGCCCTCGAGGCTGCTGGAAAAGATCACGTGGAAAAAAAAAAAAAAAAAATCTTTTTTTTTTTTTTTTTTTTAATATGAAAAAGTAGAAACTGCATTTATTTGAGAAAGTGTACACTGCATAATGAACCAAATTTTGGCCAGCTTGCACACCACTGCAGCATGGTGTGGGGTTTCACCTAGTTCCAAAAACACACACTTAGACTATGTACACTACTACATAAATATCCAGTTTAATTTGCATTTCTCAGTGCAGACACAGAATCCAACTTCTAGAACACGTGATAGATATCAAGACAAGACACAAAAAAGTTAAAAGTTCAGCCCTGTCCATGAGAATTGACTACAGGCAACATTTATAAAAACTTGACATCGCTTCCAAAATATGTTACGGAAAAAATAGTATACAATTAAAAACTCTGCAGTCAGAAATTCATAGGGTTCAGTAAAGACATGCTCTTCTTTTTTTTTTTTTTGCCTTACAGTCCAAACAGTTCTGCCCAGCTAGCTCAGGCAACTCCTGCCAAGAACATTTTCCCCACAGATCTCAAACCATTTCACAGAGACACCACCCTGTCCTCGTTGGTGGGGAGGATCTGAGGCAGTGCAAGGTTCTGTGCCTTGCCTGGTGTCTCCCAGCCAGCAGTGGAAACGAGGACACGACCCCAGAGCTCATCTGCTCTGCCCTGCCTCACCTCAGCAACAATCCAGCCACAGCTGCTCATCTGCAATCCCCTCCAAGGACAGCTACCCCGGGCTCAGCTCCCCTGCAGCTCTGAACTCAATTTATCTTGGAGTAGGAGCACTGTAAACAGTTCACAGCGTTGATGCAGATCAAGGACAACGTCGTGGATGGCTACAGCCATGCCACCCCCAAGAAATAAGGCAGTAACAGGACATCAGAAACCAGCTTGAAGACAAATTTCAAAGGTGCAACATGCCTGTTTGGAAAGCAGCTTGTCACTTGTGTTCCCACGTGGGTGACGGAAGGAGGACAGGGGAAGGAGGACACACATCAAGGGACACGGCATGTCCAACAGGAGTGACAAGCAGCCCCCAGAAAGCATGAGAGAAAAGGCTGCTGAAGCACAGTGCTCTCAGAGGGTTATTTGCATAGATTGGACGTTTGCTAACAATGCATAATTTGTCTGGGGCACGGGGGAAGGGCAGCACAGCACCCACCACACCTGTTCTGTCAGACAGACACACACGGACCACGCAGGACAAGGATCTTTAGCTACAGGTATTGCACCAAGTTAAGTGCTCATCTTTGCACACCCCTGTTAACTTTTATTCAGAGCAAAAAATAAACTTTGTGAAAGTATATACAAAAGAAATTGCAGCAATTGGGTTAAAGATAAAATAACCTAAAGTGCATTTTAGATACCAGTATGAGGTTTCGCAAACTTGTCTTCCTGGGCACACTCAGCATTACACGAGTGTCCAACTCGTACTTTGTTCCATGTAATTCAGTACCAGCATTCAATCAGTGCTGATTTTCCACCCCCCACCCTCCCCCCCACAAGAACAAAGAGCAATTTCTCCAACCAAGTCTGTTTGCTTGGGTCCTTGCTTGGTGACCAAAGCTACCAAAGTCAGTAATTTGACCCCCTCTACATATTAAAGCTTTGACACCCATCGAGAAACTATGAATGACCAAGTCAACCCCCACTAGCACAAAACAGGTGACCTAGAGCAGTTTTGCTCTTAATTAAAGGGGTTCATGAAGACTTTGTAGAGGCAGGCATGCTGTTCCCCCAGCACATTAACCTTTTCTGTGAATCCAACATCTCACCACATCTGTAAGGGCAGAAACTCTCCCTTTTATTAACCATGTCATAGTGAATATGCTAAATGCTGGGGCAGCAAGGAGAGGACAGGAAAATCTCTGGCCTTGCAGAATTCTCAGGGCTTTGCTGCAGCTGCCCTTGGATCTCCTCCCATCCCAGCATGGCACAGACTGCCCTGGAGCACAGACTGATCACTGGGGATGATGCAAATGTGAAAACATTCTCAGGCACACGCAGCACAAACACTCTGGAAAGCAGATGGATGATAAACAACAAAAGAAGCACACACCTGTAAAACACAGGGAATGCACAGCCCGTGTGCTCACAGAATCACATGCTCCTGCCTCAGTACAAGCTCTAACCAGTTCCACCTGAATTACAGCCTGCCTGACACACATATAAAAGGGCAATGGCAAACACAATGCATCAAAGAATCAGCAGGACGTAGTGCTTTTCCTGGAACACACCAAAAAAAAAACAAACATAAACCAGCAGCTGTGAAGAGAAACAGCAGAGATTGACTCTGGGCACTGCTGCCCATCACTGCAGCTCCACATCGAGCTTCCCAGTTCAGAGACTTTGGTAGTTTCTTCTACTCATTTCAGTCACAAAAGAGTTTCTGAAGATGCTCTCTGGTCCAACCAGAAGCGTGTTTTAGGTTGACTAAGTCACAAGTAGCAAAAGTTAAAAAAAAAGCCTCCCTGAAGGCTGTGAAGGCTCAGAAGCAGTTGCTAAATTGCCCAGCTGTCACAGTGCAGGCCACATCTGGGACCCTTGTCCCCCATCAGAGGTAAACCCCACGACTCCTGGGGAATCTTCACACTCCTGCATCAGCAGTCATCCTGGCACACAGGATGTCACTGTGTCAGGCACACATCCACACCCACTCACCCTCAAACACCACAGCTACATTTTGCCAAAGAAAACGCCTGAGGCCACAGTGAGAGGCACCAGAGGGACCCCCACACAGCTCCAGAAGGGCTCACTGCCCTCCCATGGAGTGCAGCTCCATGCAGAGTAGCTGGCAGGAGACTCCTCTGCAAGGCCAGTACCAAGCATGCAGGCCTTGGGACTGTGCTTTTTGTGTCCAAAGCAGTTCTTGCTGCCATGCAATCCAACTGCAGCACAAAATGAAGCTGTAGGAGAAAAGCAAAGGGGCTTGCTGCCCTCCAAGGATTGCCATTACAGGAACAAAACAGAAATGCTTTGTTAACCTGTTTTGTGGATGCCCAACCTTGCTGCTGCAGGACTCGCTGCCCCACTACAACAGCCCTGCCACACACCCAGAGGAAACATCACCAGCACGTGTGATGCCCTTGAGTTCATCCCTGCAACTGCCAACACCGAGCTCTCTGCCCTGGCACAGACACAGGGAATGTTCCTGGCACACCCACCTGCCCTCACGGGACACGGTTCTTTCCCTTCTGCACTTCACCGAGCTGGCCAGGAGGGGAAAGCCAGCTCCCTTCAGTCTCTTTCCACCCATTCCTGCCCTGTGATTTCTCAGGGGAACAGCACAAGAGGCTGCTGAAGGCAGTCTCAGGCTACACTGAGCAGGTCACAGGAAGATGAAACACCTGCTGATCACCAGGCAGCTCTCACAGGGCTCTACCCCTCCCCAGAGGTACAGAGAGAGCAGCTCTGATCAAACACAAAAAGTGAAAGAACTCTATCCACTACAGTTTGCATTCCTAAATTGAGTGCAGAGACACTCCCCACTAATTGGCTTACAGTCATTATCTTTGTATCTCACTAATGACAACACTGTAAACTGAATAAAGACTATTTAATATTCTTTCCTTTAACACAAGGAGACTGACAGCCAAAGCCAGAAAGATGGATAAAAACTATAAAATTACATCTTTTAAAATAATGCAGCATAAATAAACCATTTAGAATGAGACTGCATTTATTGCAACATTACAGGCTTTTTGGTGGAAGGGGGGGGTTTGAATTTGATTTACCCTGAGTAGGTTAGAATATAGACTCTCAGTTTGATATGAAAAACTACTCTGTTGTGTAACATCTTTTAGTCAAGAAATAGCCCCATGCAGAAAAGCTGGCATTGCAGTAGGCTGGAGGCAGAGTCAGGCAGAAATGATATAGCTCACTGGAAAACAAAGCAGGTATGGACATGAAGGACAGACTCACTGAATTCAAACTGAATTTATGTTGAATCTTTCTCAAAATTTTCTTAAGGGGTGTTCTTCACGAAAGATGAGAGTAACCAGCAAAGGCACCGTTCTCCTGATTCAACAGTCCCAGGGTTAGGATGATGACTTGTTGCTGAACAGAGCCTAAGAAATCAAAAGAGCAGCAGGCACCAACCTGACCACACCTGGGACTCACTGTACCCTTCAGAGAGGCCAAGAAAACAGACTCAGGAGCCAGAGCCAGCAGCAGCTCTGACTGTGCCTCCATGTTGGGACACAGTGTCTGCAACACACTTGAGTCCTAGTGGAATTAAATGAACAGATCTATTAGGAATAGATCTGCTGAAATAAACTCCCCCAAAGCTCCTGGAGGCCTTAGTAAGAGCATTAGTACACACCAAAAGCAGGCACCAGCTCCTCCTCAGGTATGTGACAATTGCATTTAAATCACACTGCAGATAAATCCTCTCCCCCAGTTATGCCATTTCCTCCCCCCACAGCCTCCTTTCCTGGGCTCCCCTTTAGTGCATGGTTAGTAGAGACATGAGAGACAGGAGAAAATCAGAGACCCAAGGAAGTTGTAACAAAGACCCACTTGCTGCCAGTACCTTAATCCCAAACCTGTGATGTGCAATTGGAGACAAAGTAACCCCCCTTTTCCTTTTAAAAATCTTTTTGCACACAAGTAACCTTAACTTCTGTGTTCACATATGACAAGCAAAAGTGACAGACAGTGCAGCCAAAACAGTTCATATATAACTTAGCTATTTCTTTTTTTTTTTTTTACCTTTTTTTTTTAGATAGAATCTCAAAGGTGGATGTACCTGGGACGTGATTAAGATGACATCCGTGAAGCAGAAATAAGCCACAAAACTTCCAAAGAGGAAGGAATAAGAATCGATCCTTCAGTTTCTGCTTCTAAGGAGAAGGGTTTTACCCTCCAGGTGCAAAGGAAAATCTGGAACATCTTCATTTAGAGAAGCTGTTATTCAAACCAATTTCTTCCTCACCCTGCAGTAGTGCTTCGATTGGAATTACATTAGACGGGGTTCCAGGGCTTTGGAGGGACAGGAAGTCTGATACATCCATGGCACTTAACGTTTCAGTCTGGGAGTCTGAAGGGTTAACTCTCTGACTGCTCTGCCCACTAGAAGGAGGAGCAGAGGAGGAAGGAAAGGTCTGAGGCTGCAGCTGGGAAGCTGGCTGCTCCAAAGCTTTTGAATCAGGTGAGGAACATTCCTTCTTAACGGTGGAGGTGGCTTTGTCCTTGGCAGAGTCTCGGCAGGCACACTGGCACTGGCAGGCCTCCTCCTGCTTTATAATAATAACAGGAACGCTGAGACCAATCTGCTGAACAGGGTTTCCTGAAGGTGGAACAAAGACAAAACACAACAGAACTACGTATTTGAACAGCAGGGAGACAGAAATCAGCTTTGCTGAATTAGTTCAGCGTCGTGCTTACCTGTGTTACCAGCTACTGGTAATGCAGTGGTAAAAAACACCTTTTCTACTACTTTTGGAACTTGTGGCTTTAAAGAAAAAAGAAACAAGAAAAAGTGTGAATTGACTCAAATAAAATTTCTGTTGTTCAAATTCCAAAACAGCTATATACATATTCCAAAGAGACACATAAGAAAACTGGGTTCAGAGTATTTTTTCAGTGGTCCTAAAGATTGGGCATAATATCCCCTGCATTATTTGCTGTCCAACTCAGCTTGGGGTTTTGACAATTCACTGACTGAATTCTTAAACACTGCCATGTATGCTCCCACTGCCTGTGCCTGCAGTCATTCACTCGTGTCCACCTACAGCTGAGAGCCTAAAGTGGCACCAATACTGTCAAAGAGAAAACTCCTGAAATTTCAGCTATCCAGATTTACTAGGAAACCACAAAAAAACCCAAAAAGCTTTTTTCATTATCAGACAAAATTAGGCAGAGACAGAAATCACAAAATGCCTAAACCCACAACTTTTAGAAAGTCTTTTGTGCTTCTATGCATTAAGGCTCATATATATCCTCAGGCCTGGATAAACACACTGATACCTGCTGGCAGAAATCCACTGCAAGGGGAAAGAAGAAAGCAGTATTTTTCTGCAGCCTGGGTTTCTCTGTGCTCTACTTACTTCCTTGTCTGTTCCACGGGCTGAATTGGTGACATGTACACACATTAACATGACAAGCATTATACCACACTGCATCCTGGGGCTTATCTTACAGGTTTGACCTCCCTCCCTCTTCAAAAGCAAGGTTAGACCCCCTCCCTTTTCTACTATTTCGAGCAGAAATAAAAAAGCTGTTCCAAAACCCTGCTGGATGTACTGACCATTTGTTCTTGGCTTTGTGGGGAACCAGTGGCACCATTTAAGATCCATTGTAAGTTCTGCTCTCCCATGACAATGCTGGACTGCAGGATGGCGGCGCTTGGAGAAGGTGTAATGGTTATAGTGGGGTTACTGGTCAAAACTGGGTTTGCACCAACAGGCACAGTCTGAACTACAGCTGGCAGGGGTTCAGTGGCACTCGGGGCTGTCGGGGCAGGAGCCCCAGCAACCACTGACAGTCCCTGGACAATGGGCTGTGGCTGAGGCTGGGTGTGCTGCAGGAAGTCTTGGTGACTGGCTGCAAACGGTGTGCTGTGAGGAACAGGCACTTCTGGGGATTGTAAAACACTTGTAGGATTCCCAAACGCAGCTGGCTGTGAGCCGGGTGCTCTGGAGGAAGGAGCAGAAGGTGCTGCCGAGCTCTGCAGCGCTGCCGGGGAGGGCTCACGGAGGCCGAGCTGCAGGACCAGGGGGAGGGACAACGAGGCTGAGTCTCGGGCTGAGGGCGGGACCGCAGCCACCGAGTCGGCGTCGCCGTTAAACCTTTCAAGCAAGGAAGCTGCTGAAAGAGAATCAGAAAAAATATAAATACATCTGCTCTCATTAGGTCTGAATGAACTGCTTTTTTAATGAACTTATTAGCTAGCTGATGGATTTTTGTCAGGTAAAGCATTACCACGTTCTTAACTTCAGACTAGTGCTCAAAAACAACCCTAGACAGTGAAATCTAAAAGTAGCTGCAAATTCAGGAAGTTGGTAACACTGGGCTCTACAGTGAGCCTGATTAGGCTCCTCAGCTCTCTCTGATAAGCCTTTTATCACCCAGGCTGTGTAGCAACTTCAGGAGGATGATGTGGACTGCTTGAGAGCTCCTGTGCCAGTGCTGCAGGACAGTGTGCTGGGTCACCTCCCCTGTCACTGAGTGTCACACTGTCTGTGCACACCAAGCATCCCAATACCAATGAATTTCAACACTGAAGTTGAAGTTATTTTTGCTTCTTAGAGTTCTGCTGAGCATTAAGCTTCAGTCTGAAATGCTGAACTCAGAATATGCATGCAGAGCTGTCAAAAAAATGTCCTTAGTAGTAGTGTAGCTACAACTGGTACCTATCTGCTGAGAGTCATCCTTATTTGCAGTGTGGTCTGGGCTCTGAAACATAGACTCAAAGATGCTTGCTGGTGAGATTGTGCTGAGGTCCTGTCCATGTGTCTGACAAATAGAAAACAAAGATGAAGACATCAGTCAGGGTTTTATCTCAGGTCTCCACAAACCCCAGTGTGCATGTCAGAAACACTCCTCCAATCAACCAGCCACCCTCAGTAATGGCAATATATGTAAATCTTACATGCTGTCAATTTACACTTTGTTTTTATTACCTGTAATCAAATTTACCAACATAATGAGCAAACCCCTTATTAAAACCTATTACAAAAATAAGTAACTAACTTCTTCAAAAGTAAAATATATCCCTCTGCATCAACACTTTGTTTAACCCTTATTTCTTGCAGCACTCTATCAGAAAGAGACATTAACTGACTGCTTGCAGAACCTTTTCTGGAGAAGAAAATAGCTCCATTTACACTGTATCCTGGATTATGCAATTCCAGTCAGCCACACTGCTCAGAGGAGCAGAAGAAACACAAGAGATGCACCCTTCTCCCATGTCACAGCACAAAGAACAACACAATCTCCTCAGCATCTCATTTTCCTCTGTGTAAAATCTAAGCTCAGTCAACACTTACCAAGCAGGATCACTGTTATGGTAAAATCAGATGCAGAACTTTCTACAGCAGAACTAAACCTTTCTCTTTCTACAGGTTGAACTAAACACTGCACATTCTGGAGGACAAAATTAAAATTCAAATGAGTATGAGGCAATTCCAGGACAACAACTCACTGGATTTGAATTCTCCCGCAATTCTGAATCTGTTGAGATGAGGCTTAAATCACTTATACAAAGTGAGTGACTTGTATCCTGTGAAAAAGAAAAACAATTTGAATTATATATTAAAAGAATAACGTCAGAAATGTTTGAGAGTCCTTACTCTGCTTATATGGGAGCCAGGTCTCAGTTATAAAATCAAAGGAGCAAGAATTTTAAGCAAAAGATACATAGCAGCTATCAAGGATTTTTAACATCTCTGTCAAAGTACTTCCAAAAAGTCATATAACTCAGAATTTTAAATTAGCATAGGAACAAATCAACTTCTAGAAAATAAAAAGTTAAACCTGCCCAGCTAGTATTTTTAGTTAGCATCTATTTTACTTCACATGTTTACCCCCCAGTATTGACTCCAACTGAAGCACACACGAGGAAAGCAGACACTGATGGACAGAACTGCCCACATTCACACGTGGCAAAGTGAGCACTTACAAATCCCTTTGAAAATCCCAGTCTTTAATGTTATACCTTAAGAACAAGCTGCAGACCAAATGATTTCTTCCCCAAGGTGTGGTTTCTATCCACCTAACACAGAAGCAATAAGTGCCACTAACCTCAGACACATTGTTATTGGGAAGTGCATTATAGGTATGTCCCTTCTCATGACCTTTCATGTGACTCTTGAGACTGTACTGGGTACTGAAAGTCTTCTCACAACCATCGCTGGGACAGAAGAAGGGTTTCTCCCCTAGAGGCAGCACAGAACACATGCAACAGACTTAAAAAAAGCACCTGGGAGAGCAGCATTTCATACAAACAAGATATTTAATGCCCCTTCACACATTCAGTGTTCTTGGGAGTCCTGTAGGTGAGTGCTTCCATTTCACCACAGGAACTGACACACAACACAATATTTAATTGTTATGCATCATTACTGATATATTTGTGAAAACACTTCCATTGAATTCAAGACCTGTCAAGCATAAATATAACTGCATAAATGGAAAACCTGGATTGGCTTGACACAGGTACAGGAGCTTGCACTTGGCCTTTTTAAATTCATGGGCACATCCCTCCAGCCTCCAGAATCCATCCTCTGGATGCCATCCCCTCCCTCAGATGTGTCACCTGAGCCACTCAGCTCAGTGTCACTTCAGTATTATATGGAACTAGAAATTCATACTAGGATTCTGAGAGTTAGCATAAACTGAATAAGCTCAATTAAAGAAAATGAAAAACAAATAATATGGAACTTACCAGTATGTGTTCTAACATGTGTTTTGAGGTGGTGGCTTGCAGCAAAAGCCTTCCCACAGCCATCATGCTCACATCTGAATGAGGCATCACAGGAGAGTCAGCATCAGCCCCCTTCAATGCATTAGCTATAACCTTAAATCATGCTTTGCCATAGTCCCAGGACTCTAAAAAGTGAGCCCAAAGCTAAGCTCTCTTAGCAACTAGGTATCTCCCAGCAGCTGCTGTGCATGCTACACACACCATAGCAGGGCTCTGAGTAGGACTTTAAAATCCAAGCACAAAGTATTTGGGGGATCTCCTTCATGGAATACAAATTGCATCCCAGCAGAGAGCAGCAATGTGTTTTAAAAGATGCTCATCATGGCACAGGTTTATGATTAAAAAACTGCTTTATCTATTCTTGTGTTTTAGGACAATCACTGCACCCACTGTTAAAGGCAGCTGTGGGAGCTCAAGAACAAACACAGTCCAATGCCAACCAGACACCTTCACTTATTTCTCAGGAGAACTCCATTCAGAGCAGTAACAGCTGCTTTTATGGCACAAGCAGCTCATTACCTGAGCCACAGAAATCAGAACTGCCACCCAGCAACTCACCGGAATGGCCTTTCTCCTGTGTGTGTTCGAATGTGCTTCCTCAGGTCACTGTGCGTTGTGAAGTATTTGCTGCAGCCTTCTGATTCACAGTTAAATGTTTTCCCTGTGTGAAGCCTTTGATGTGCTTTCAACCTAAAATACATGTCAAAAAAATCCTTCTTAGGACTGGTAGGAGAAGACAGCCCTGGCCTGAGGCAAGCAAGCCATTCTTTCAAATATGCAGGACAGGATCAAAGGCTTAAATATCCTGAAAGAAGGTAATGAGCTCATGGAAGTGACTGCTATCAGCTCCAAAGTCCTCCAATAAGTTTGAGAGACCCTTGTGTTTAAGCACCACCTTTAATGCTATTAGAATATAAAGAAATCACCACAGTTCTGTCAATCCTCCCCTTTGGACAGCATTGCCACACTTGAGGGGTTTATACTCATACCTGTACGTGGAAGAAGCAGAACAATTGTATTCAAATACAAACACAAAGGAGATGCAACTTGCAGAACAGCAACAGCCATACCTGCAAGAAAACTCACCAGAGCCTTCCCTCCTGTACAGCATTGAACACCCTGTCACCTGTACAGCATTGAGCACCCTCTCACCTGTACAGCACTGAACACCCCCTCACCTGTACAGCACTGAACACCCCCTCACCTGTACAGCATTGAACACCCTCTCACCTGTACAGCATTGAACACCCCCTCACCTGTACAGCATTGAGCACCCTCTCACCTGTACAGCATTGAACACCCCCTCACCTGTACAGCATTGAACACCCCCTCACCTGTACAGCATTGAACACCCCCTCACCTGTACAGCATTGAAC
>CM031876.1:1842179-1862519 GCA_018697195.1 Certhia americana
CCTGTACAGCATTGAACACCCCCTCACCTGTACAGCAATGAACACCCTCTCACCTGTACAGCATTGAACACCCTCTCACCTGTACAGCATTGAACACCCTCTCACCTGTACAGCATTGAACACCCCCTCACCTGTACAGCAATGAACACCCCCTCACCTGTACAGCACTGAACACCCTTTCACCTGTACAGCACTGAACACCCCCTCACCTGTACAGCATTGAACACCCCCTCAGCTGTACAGCGTTGAACACCCTTTCACCTGTACAGCACTGAACACCCCCTCACCTGTACAGCATTGAACACCCCCTCACCTGTACAGCATTGAACACCCCCTCACCTGTACAGCATTGAACACCCCCTCACCTGTACAGTGCTGAACACCCCCTCACCTGTACAGCATTGAACACCCCCTCACCTGTACAGTGCTGAACACCCCCTCACCTGTACAGCATTGAACACCCTGTCACCTGTACAGTGCTGAACACCCTCTCACCTGTACAGCATTGAACACCCCCTCACCTGTACAGTGCTGAACACCCTCTCACCTGTACAGCATTGAACACCCCCTCACCTGTACAGCACTGAACACCCCCTCACCTGTACAGCACTGAACACCCTCTCACCTGTACAGTGTGTTGAATGCCTTCTCACAGCCCTGCACGTCACACTCAAAGGGTTTCTCCTTGGTGTGCACCCTGACATGGATTTTGAGGCTGTAGGAGGTGAGGAAGGCCTTGCCACAGCCCTCCTGGTTGCAGACAAAGGTGTACTCCCCCCGGTGGGTTTTCTGGTGCGTGCGCAGGTTGCCAGCGGTGCTGTAGGTGCGGGGACAGCCCTCAAAGGTGCACTGGTAGCGTTTAACCTGAAGGACAAAATGCTGCATGCTTAATAATTTTTAATAATTCCTGGAATCCAGGCATCGGTGCAGTCCTTTGATGAAGCCAGACATCAAAGATAATGCAACAGATTTTGATCTCGAAGCCCACCCAATAAATTTACTGCTGCTTAATTTTCTGACAATGTTTCTCCTTCAAGGAAGGAGTGGCACATGGGAAAGCAGCTGGCCTTGCAGACCAGGAATCTAACAGAAGGGGGAAAAGGAAAAACAATCCAAAATTTTTCTAGCTAAAAATCTGATAAAACAGTTGGAAAGAACACTGAGGAGCCATCAAACCTGTCTGCTACTCATATGTGTAGCACCTGCATTTTAGTCCAATGCTTCCAGCAGAGCTACTTATTTATGGAGCAGGGAGACCAAGGAAAATGCACTGTCACAATGCTCAAACCCACTGCCCTGTGTGCTGAATTCCTATCAACACCTCGAGCAGAATAGTTCTTACCATCTCCAGTTCATTCATTCCTTCACTTTATCCCAAAACAGCCTTCACTGAGCCTTGCTCCTTCCCTCTGTGGTTGCTGAAACAATCAGTGCCTCGAGTTCAGTAGATCACATCAGGTCACAGGACACCCAAATAAAGGTGTCTCAGATTTCTTAGTAAGCCATCAAGATCCCTAGGACATTTTCACATTTGGAACAAGATTTGGTACCTTTCCCACTTCTGCAACAGGCACAAGGGATTGGTTAGAAGCTTCCAGTGTGCAAGTGGTAATGAAAATGAAATCTCACCCTCTCTTGTGAAGCAGAAGGAATACACCCTCTGATCTGCCTGAATAAAGTTACCCTCTAACATTAACTACCAGACTGATGGCTCTCATTTGACTGTTAAAGTTCAGAAACCTCAACACCTAAAGGTGATTGAGGAGCCCAAGAGAGGACTTGGCAAGTCACCCCAGCTATAAATCATGTTCCAGACAGCTCTCCATAACAACAGAGAAATAGCTTCTTGCTTACTTCCAACCTGTTTTTTAGGGGACAAAACTGCCAGCAGGACCCATTTAAGAAAATTCTGTGTATCTCAATCCATCATCTCTTATTGCTCTCACAACAGGCTGGCATTCACCTCCACCTTGCCTCAATAAAACCTTCATATTTGGAGAACTTAAACTCTCATGAGACACATATAAGAGACCTTTACACAGAGCACAGAAATCCCATAATGTGCTGGGTTTGGCTGTGATCTGTTTCATTTTCTTCACTTGCACAGAGCATGTTCTGGATTTGTGCTCAACACATGGCTGATGATACAGAGATGGATTTTTTTAGTGCTTCCCATTCCAGCCTGTCATCAAGGGGCTGGGGGTACACAGGGAGTGGGGAGGGGACACAGCCAGGATGGCTGACCTTGACTGATCCAGGGATGTCCCAGACCATGTGATGTCATGCTCAGTATAGAAAGTTGGGGAAGAAGGAGGAAGGGAAAACATTTTGTGCTCCCCAGTCTGTGTTAGGCACGCTGGAGTCCAGCTTTCCTGGGCATGGCTGAGCTCCTGCCTGCCAGGGGAAGCAAGGAATTAATTCACCCCTTCACATTTTCAACTCATAGTCACTCAGCATTCTCAGAGAAGGAAACAGTAATTTCATTCTAAGCAATTTGACCTTAATTTACAGTTCAAATCAGGCAGAAGTTAGCACTAAATGCCCAAGAAGTGCAGCATGATTACAATGCAGTTAGGAAGTCTGGCTGTGCTGAGGCAGCCACAACACTGGAAAGCAGAGCAGTAACACACCAACATCAAAAAGCACATTTTAGTACATGAGGAGGGCACATCCTCCTCCCCCAGGATCACCAGATCTAGCACAATTTGTGTATCAGTGCTGAAGTAAATGCTCCCTGTTACAGCTTTAAGGCAGCTGGAAATGAAGACTTTACAGAACATCCCCCCTGATAATTCCCACGGTACACAAGGGATCTGACACGGGCAGGAACTACCTGAAAATCAAGGGAGGGCTCTGTTAAGCTTTCTAGGTGTTTACATTTAGGTCTAGAAGAAAAAGAGCAGTATTAATTACAGCTGAAGCTGTTTGGTTCCCGTGTGTCAGGGAAGGTGGCAGTAGCAACATCAGTTTCATGGCCTGAACTCTGACCATGGCCTTGCAGGGCTCCCCGTCCCTCAAAACCCAAATGTTTGTTCCACAAATCCTCCCCAGCACACCGCAAGCAGCAGCAATCTCACCCCCACGTTCTGAGCAAAACAAACCTTCCTGTGAAGCACCCCAGCATTTAATTCTCTTTGCACATTAGCACATCAACACACTGCTCACTGCTTAGACACACAAAACCATCAAAGGCTGATTTGAAAGCCTGGAAGACACAGCAGGGAGAGCTCCAGGAACAAGAACAACAGAAAACAAACCAGGCAGCTGAGGCCAAGCCCTGGCCAGGCAGGACAGGGCTCAGGGACTTTGAGGCCAAAGGCTGTGGCTTTTAGCCAGGGACAGGGAGCTGCTGCCTCTGCTTCAAGAGACGTGAGCCAGCATTTACCTCAGAAACGGGAGGGAGTTCGTTGTGCAACAGGGCTGGAGGAAGTGGAGCCTCACACCCTGGTTCAAAGTCTACAGTAACTGCTCTGTTTGCCTTTAACTCTTCCTGAGCTTACCACGCTGCCCCTAAATGGCTACATTTTCTGTGTCACCGCTGAACGAATCTGAAATATGAAACTATAATCGTGTTTGTTCTTACCAACACAATTACAGTGAGAGATGTGTAACACAGTAAAAAGAAGGCAAAGGTAACTAAAGTGCAAAACCCCCGTTTTACCTTCATAAATGTCTAAGGCTGACCTGAAAGTCTAAGGCTTCAAAACAAGTATCTCAAGTGTTAAAACTGTTGCAGATGTTTTGGAAGTACCAAAGAATGAAGCTGCTGATTTTCAGAGATCACCCAGATGCTTGGGAGCTTCAGAGATTTCCCTTCCTCACCTCCAGACAATTTATCAGACCTTTGAAACAACAGGCAAAAAGGCTTTTCACATGTGCTCAGGCCTCAGTGCCACTGCTTTCACATTATGGTATCACTGCCTCTTCTGGGAAATTAACTCCAGAAATGGAAAAAAAAAAATCATATAAAGCATTTCACTAGGAAATTCTATATCTTATAAGCCTTCTTCAAAAAGCAAGGGTGAAAAAATGAAATCAGTTTACTTGCCAGGGCTGACACTGACACAGTGTGCTCATCACCCTCACATCACTCAGGCCAAAATGGGAGCACTAAGCTGTCCCAGAGCTGGTGTCACAGCCAGCTTCCCTTTGCTCTTGCAATCAAAAGGAAGAGCCCCAGGACAAGCCCTCATCCAAACAGAATTCATGAGGGGAAAAGAATTCAGAGTCAACTCCATTTAAATCATGCTGGCTGACCTGAGCTTTCAAAATAGATCAGACAGCAGCTTAAAGCTTCCCTCTTCTTCTCACAGTCTCCCTGTGACACAATAAAAATACAAAAAATTTAGAATTTGTTATCTGACATTTGGTATTCCAGCTCCCAGCAATGGCCTGGCCCTTAACTGTGACCTGAATGTGCTTTCCTTGAGAAGGTGACCAATCCCAGAGTAACAGCTCAGGTTGTTTCAGCGACCTCTGAGCTCACAAAGTAACCAGCAGACCAGAAGAAAACCTGAAAATCACTAAAATCACACACATCACTGACAGAAACGCGTCAGTGCCACCCCCTCCTGCCATGCAGTGTCACAAAGTGCCTTCTGGCAGGTTCCTAGGGCAGCAGGTGCTTATCAGAGGGAAGAGGGCTGGCCCTGGCAGCTCTGCTGGGACACGATTCTGCCCAGCACA
Source organism: Certhia americana (assembly GCA_018697195.1). NCBI lineage: Eukaryota > Metazoa > Chordata > Aves > Passeriformes > Certhiidae > Certhia > Certhia americana. Next base: position 1,846,866 of record CM031876.1, read on the forward strand.
CTGCAAAGCTGGGGGTGACAACAAGGGAAGAGTCAGAGGAGGGAGATTCACTCCAGTACACAAAAAACCTCTCAAATCTGAGCAAAACTACTGCCCCTCTGCTGAAAAACAGCCTTGGGAAAGCCCATTGTGAAAAGCCAGAGTGACATTTAGCTACTCACTTCCTTACGCTTGGTTTTTGGGCACTCAGACTGCAAAGTGAGTGTTGCTCCTTCGATGTTTCTTGGCATAGGAGTTGAACCAGGATTTATTGTTAGGTGAATCTGATCTGGTGAAATAATATGTTGCACGTAACCCTGTGACATCCCTTCATGATCTTCTATTAAATGAAATCCTTCGTCGTGCCCCTCGGGTAAAAAAGGCAAGTGATCCCCACACTGTCCTTCATCCTCCTCATCCTCCAGCACGCTGTGATCCTGCTCGATCAGCACGGTTGTCCTGTCATACACCGTCCCGGAGGAGGAGGAAACCAGCCCGTTTTTGTCAGCAAACCTCATCATATTTTCATCTTGGCCTAAGTCGTCTTCCTCCGCTTCATAGTAGATGGCGTTACCCTCGGGGCTGTTCTCGCCCATGGCTTCGCGCCTCTCACCGCGCTACCGGGAGCTCCGGCCGGAACGGCTCATCTGAAACAGAAGGACGGCCGCGGGGAGCGTCAGGCGGGGCGGCACGGCTCGGTTCGGGCCCCGTTCCGCTCGCAGCCATAGCCCCACAGCGGCCGGGGGCGGCCAGGCCGGGCTGGGCCGAGCGCCGCGGTCCCGCCCCGTGCACCGCACTACACCCACCCGTCCCGCTCCCGCCAAAAGCAGCTACAGGTGCTTGCGCGAAGCGCAGCGCTCCGTCTCAGCCCGGCTCGGCTCATCTTTCCCCCCGTTCCCTGTGCCGCCCGCTCACCGGGCACCGGCAGCCGCTCCTTCCCCGCCCCAGCGCCACCATGATCGCCGCCACCCCACTTCCGCTTCCGGCCGCGCGCAGCACGCCGGGAGCGCCGCGCCCGCCGCGGGGGATGATGGGAGGAGGAGGAGGCGGAGGAGGGCGGGGCTGAGCACAGCGCCCCCTAGCGGCCGCCCCCCTCACGGCGGGCACAGGCCGCGGAAAGGCTTCAAGATCTTTTTATTTAAATAACAGCGACTTCAAAACTCTCGTCGTTTTAACAAGTTAAATAAAATGCGGCGTAAATATTAGCTCTCTTATTTTTTTAACCTCTCTACGTACAGCTTATTGGGAAACTTCGTGTCCTTTACAGCATAATCAGGTGTCAAACTGCCTGATCTCCGGCTTCAAAAGCAACAGATTGTATAAAATACTATGATATAAAAAAAAAAAAAAAAAAAAAGCGCGGCGGTACAACGTACAAAAAAATATTTTTACAGCAATCCAATGTCTACAAGTCAGATTAACCGCGTCTGATATTCATGGTAAATCCTCTTGTCTCCGGAGGAACTGCTGGATAAATTGCTGAGCTTTCCTCTTCTCAGCTATGTCAGGTGTGGGATGCCCGGGAGGAGGTCGCAGGAACAAGCCACCAAAGATGCTGGCTGCAGGGAAGAGCCACACTGTTAGCATAGGGTTAAATGCTTTAAAAATCAGGTAGAAGTAGGCTGCAAGAATGCTCGGTGTTAGGGATGGGTTAAAGGCTCACGGGTACTTGGGGATTTCCAAAATATCCACCCCTGATGGGAAGTGGTTCTTGGGGTCTCCGAGACACCCACCAGAGATAAGATTCATACATGATGGTACAAGGATGAGCTAACTCTCATGAATCAATATAAGGTTGTTATAGTGATTATTGATGTAACAGGGTTGTATAACTGCTATAGCTGAAATTGTATAAATACGTGCACCTTGGACAAAGAGGACGGAGCTAGGTTTGGGTGCAATACCCCTAGCTCCCGTGTGCTTCAATAAAAGCACCTGCATATAATCAATATAATCAATCCATGATTATGTGTGTGCCTGAACGCTAACACCACCATCCCCAGGGAAAAGTTCCGTGGCTTTGGAAGGAGGCAGGATAAAACCTGGTGATCCCCACATCTCTGGATTGCTTTCCCAGATTCCTGCTTTTCTATGGACTATTCACTTACAAAAGCCACCGCTGCACTCGGGTATGTTTTGTTACCCTAAATGTGCAGCCCCTCTGAACAAAGAGTTATTTTTGCTTGCCTTACCAAGGATATTCACATCCAAATGGTTTTTCCCTGAACTCTTCAGTAGTTCTCGTAGAAATGCCATTAGATATTCAAACACATTTTTATGGCAGGCTGGCAGTTCAGAGATAATCTGAGGAGGAAAAAACACCAACATTTATACTGCAGACACAGCAATGCCTTCCAGCTGCACCTGCCCCCCAAAAATCCCCTGTCTGCAGGTGCCAGCAGCTCTTTATAACCCAGAAGCACCAGTTCCAGATCATTTATATTAACAGAGCATTAAGTTACTGAGAGCAAAACCCAGTGACTGGTGTAGGAGTTTGCCTCCCCTCCCTCTGGAACTGGAGCTGGTCCCTCAGGGAAGCCAGCAGTACCTGGCAGCTCAGGCTGTAGTTGCTGGCACTCTCCAGACAGGAGCTGTAAAACCTGCAGCAGATGACAGGCTCGGGCAGGCTCTCCAGGAAGAGCAGCAGGGCCTCTGCCACTGAGTGGTTGCTGCCCACTGATCCAAACGTGGTTAAGGAAGAGCACAGCATGACCTAGGCTGAAACCTGAATGAACTTTTGGGGAGGTATCCCAGAACTCTGCCTACAGCTCACAGCTTTGGGTTAATCCCCTGGCCTCCACAGGAGTTGTTGCTGGTAGAAGTTGGACACTTGTGTAATTCATTGACATCGCCAGGACTCAGCAGAGGATGATACAGAGACAGGAGGAAATGCAGAGCTCAGTTACCCCGGGAAAAGAGACAGCAACTTAAAAACCTCTCTCAGTTTTGGCTCTCTGGCATACTGAGCCTTCCTTCAAGAGAATGACAAAGCCCCAAGAGCTGAACAGATCCAGAAAGCTAGGACCCAAATCAGGGAGCTGGCAGGATGTGACTTTGAGTGCATTCACATTTCCAATCGAGTTAAAATCAGATCAAATTATTAAGGCAATGTTGGAACATCTACTTCAGGAAAATGAAGAGTTACATCAGTCTAAAAGGATACGGAAAGTATCGTACATTCCTTTGTCCAAACAGTCTCGGATTTGCTCAAATTCAGATCTGAGGCCTGGCTGCTGAAACAGGTCCTCCTGCAAAGAAAACCCTTTATTAGTCCAAGGAAAATAGAAGAATATTAGGCAAATAGAACAACGTCCTTATAATCTGCCTAGAAAGTCTCTCCAAATTGGTGGTTATCACTCAAGTCTCAGCACGAACAGCCCTAGGAAGGCTGTGGCACTGCAGTGAGAGACACAGAGTCTCTGGACACACAGACACAGTCACTAGCACCAAACAGAACATCTGGGACAGTAAACCTGGGACATCAGGACTATTTATCTCCCATGGCCTTTGGCCAAACACACCCAGCTCACGGTGACTGCTATTACCAGTATCTTCTTCAAAACTTAACCTAATGCAAATATCTCATTTGGTGTTTCCAGTGCCAACCTGCTGGGAAGCGTTGCGATTCAAGTGATCCACCATCATCCACAGCTCTTTTGGGATGTCCATAGGCTTTTCAGCTTGGGCAGGATCATCACTCATGTCTACTGGCATCAGGGTCTGAGGGAGGGCAGTGTGGGCAGGAGGGAGACAAACAAAAGGTAGCTAGCCAAGTTCTTATTCAACTTGGCAAAAAATACTTCACAAAGCTTATACCTGAGAATTGAGACGTCTTAAAACAGACAGGCCTTAGCATCTAGCTTTAATGCTCTTGTGTGTTTTGTCTTTAACTCACAAGTCTCCGAATGGATTCTGCTGACATGTCCTGGATTGGTTCCCTCATGTAACACAGTGTATGGATGGGAGACCCAAAGCAACTTGGCAAATAGTTGCCTGTTACGGATAGAAAATAATCCTTCCCTCTGTCAAGATGCAAGACCAAGATATCCTCGAGTTTTTCCTCTCCAGAGTTTAAGCGAGTAGCTGTTGATTTATTGACAAACACCTCCAGCTCAACTGTGATCTCGTCATCTGCCAGAAGAGGACAAAGCCAGACTCAGTTACAACCAGTATTAAACCAACAGCCTGCAAACAGGCACAGCACTCTCAGAAGTGTAGGGGGAACTAAACCATAAGGGGACAGTATCAGCTCATTAACACGAGACAAACAGGAGGAGCTCACCTGAGAGCAAGAAGCCTTTACTGGGATTAGCAATCAGCCAGTCCTTGCAGTAGTTTTTCTCATCTGGTTTGCTGATAAATTCAAACTGGCAGGGCACTTGGCCATTGCGGATTGTAAACCCCTCTACCTGCAGCTGCATGTATTTAACATCCTCAAAATGGATCTAGAAACAGATGGCAGTCACCATCATCAGCCCACTCCACCTTGCTAAGCAGCAGTTCCTGTCCTGTGGTTTAATTATTAAGCAGCAAGACAACTAGATTAACCCCTTACTCCCACTCCCGTCTCTTCCTGGACTGCATGGGATCACAATTGCTTACTCTGAATGCCATTTGTGTCAAGGGGCCCTTTAAAACAAATGCTGCCCTCAAATAACTACAATAAAATTGAGAATGAGATAGCCGTAGCCTCAAATGTCTCCCGGGCTTATCTTTATAGTCCCAACACACAAAGCAAATGCTGGTTTGTGACCTTCTCCAGATCCTTAAAATTTTACATTTTATGTTTGAACGCACGAGTCAGAGCAAGGGTTACAAACCACCTTTTTACTTTCTCTCTTCCCACCTCAGGGAATGACACACCCTGTGTTTCAGCCTTGGACTGTGAATGGAATCCATCAGCATCTGAATAGGTACAAAGATTCCTAGGGCTTGTAAAAAGAGAGCAGCTGGAAGTCAAAATATTCTTCTTTTTGGAACCAGACCCAAGGGTCTAGGATGGATCCATGTTCTACCACTGGGGTCATAGTTTGCTCAGTTCCTTCAGGAAGTGCTGGCACATGATCATGGCCTACCTCTCTTCGGGACAGGGTTACTGAGGGAATGTTGGCATTCTCCAGCTTATCCAGGGAGCGGACTATTTCCTCAAAAGCTTTTCGATAGAGCTCTTCATTCACAACCTTCACCTGAAAAGGACACGTGCTGGACCAGCTGGCATTGACTGTGCCTCTGCAGGACAGCTGGAACACAGCTGGAAACATGGGAAGTAATTTGATTTTAGCAGCACACTAGAGTATACAACACAGGGAATGGGCAAAGCTGCTTGGAGCACTAATCTCCAAGATCTTCTCATGATCCAACAGTAAAGGACATTGCCATAACTAACAAGAGTCACTCAGTTAGTACTAGATCAACCTTTCTTTTTTCCCTCAGAAAAAATAAGAAGTTTGACAACACACTACTGTGTTCCCAAAGAACACTGACAGATATTCAGGCTTGTCCAGTTTAACTGCAATATCATTTACAGAACTCTTGCTTACTACAATCAACAGTCCCATCTCCTGATGAGATCTGATCCAGCCCACCTTTCAATCCATTGTTCTCTGCAGGTGCCACAAAAGCAGGAGAGAGAAATCAGCAGCCAGGGAATGAGGTCAGCAGAGTTACTTCAGCCAGCACTGACGTACTTACCCCAATCTCAAACACAGAGCTCACTGGCTTGTGGTCACTGAGCTTCAAAGCCATGTGGCTGCGATAGCTCAGCTGGGCAATGTTCTGCCCTTTCCAGAGTATCCGATCACACCATGCTGGAACACGACACTTCTCACTACAACAGAGAGAAAAATCACCATTTCCAGGCACAGTGCAGATGCAGTAACAGCACAGGGCAGAACACTGCTCACCCAGAGATCGGGGTTTCCTGCTATGGCCTGCAGCTCATTACCTGTCAAAGTGATATTTTTAACAGTTTCTTTGCATAGATGTAAAAAATTTGAGTGTCTACTCTAACGTATCTCTAGTTCATGCTTTACTTCCTACTTCCTCAAAGGTGCATGATACAATTAACATACAAAGCAATACTCAGGTATTTTTGACCATGAGCCATGAAAAATAAAAACTTAGGCTCTACATTTAAAGTTTGCATTTACTGTTTTCACTGACGGCTGCACAGATTTAATTTCTGCACTTGCAGCTGAAATTCCTGGTTTGCTAAAACTACAGGAGCTGCTCTGTGTAGAGAGCAGTACAAGAAGGATGGTTCTCACAGGCTTTTGGAGAACAGCACAGTTGACTCCAAGTCAACCCTGGTTGGTCTCACCTGAGCAGGTACAGATCAGCAAAATGAGATCCTAAAAATTTTGCTTGGGGAAAAAAACAAAAAAACAGACAAAAATAATTAAACTAGCTAAAAGGATTCATTAATTTTGTACCCCTCTAAGAGGAAACCTAATAGGATTATTACTGGGAAAAAATATTAGGAGTATCTTACAAATAGCCATGGGAGAAAAACAACGTAAATAGATGTAAACAGATGAATTTTGGAGTGAAGGGAGAGACCAGAAATAATCTCAGAACTTTTCCTATTTACAGCCATTAGACCTGCAATATTTTTTAGCCTTGTTTTTACTTTGTTCAGTGATAACATCAGCCATTTGTATCACATCTAAGACAATCACTGTACCTTGTGTCCCAGTCATCACAGCCAGCATCATACTTGTATGTTGGCTGGAAAGAGATCTCTCCCTCTGTGAAGCCTTCAAAGGCTGCATTTGCCTTCATTTGCCTCTTCAGCTACAAAAAGAAGAAAAGATGAAAACTAATTTTAGTAATCTCAAGCATAATTTCCATATGGAGTAAAAGGGAGACACTGAGCACAGAAAAAGCCAAGGATTTATGTGGTTTGTACCAAGCATCCCCAGCACCAAGTGCAGATAGGTGAGACATCTGTACCTGGTCATACTGACAAAGCTCTAGAAATGCTTTCTCCTCCACAAGCTGCTTCACTTTTGCCACATCCAGCTCCTCCAGACGATAGTTGAGGTCTCCCAGCCATAGGATCACACTGAAAGAGAACACAGACCAGAATGTGCAGAGGCCTGAAGCTGCCTCAGAGCACAGCCAGCCATGGTCAGCAGCTCCACTCTGCAGCTCCAAAGCTCTCCCCGTCACAACCCCTCTGATGAGCTGCTCCCATCAGGAATAACAACAGTGAAAACTTAAAAGAGGAGAGCTACCTTTTCTATTTTTGCTGTTATTAATCACTGTTCTGCATGTTTGCCACTATCCCTTAATGATTGTTAATTGTCCCACAGTGACTGAATTCCACAGCTGGGGAAGTCAGTGCTTATTCCTGCCCCATCCCCACTCCAGGCTTGAGAGCAAAACTAGATTTGGGAGAGCAGAAGGTGACACAAACGACCAGTCAGAACTGTATGGGGGAGCCCTGTCCAAACCAGGTAAAGCTTTTCCTCTCCAGCTGACACTGATGCCCCTGTGTCCCCCTCCTCACCCCCCAGCACATTCACAGAGTGCTCCCTTGCACGTGCCATGATTCCCACAGCCAGATGAGAAACATACTCGTGCTTGCCAATAGTGAGAGGGGGCAAATTTGGATCCGACTGGCAGAACTGCATCCGAGAGCAGATGTCTTTGAAGTCCTGGTTCCTCCGCTCGTATTCCTCTGTGTGAGCTGCCAGGTGAGAATTCACAATGCACATGCTGGTGTTATGGAATTTAAACCTGATGGCAACACCACCTTTGTTACCCTGAAAGAGAAAGACAAAGACATTGGTCAGAATCTTCTACACTGCAGGTGAGTTACTAGCCATGGATAATCCAAAAGACTTTGAGACAGACTGTTTCATTCTGGAGGAAGGGATAGACTAAAATCATAATTAGTGATTACTGCTTGGAACATTGGCGAGTACCTGGCAGTTCCCTCTCCCAGTGCCCTGAGCTGGCATGGGGATAGGATTATCTGCTTCTAGAGGCAGCCACAGCCCATAGCTGGATGAATAACCACAGCATTCAGTGAGGGGAGCTCTTCCAAATCTCCCCCCTTCTCATGCACAGTTGCCACTCTTACCATCCTCCCCATGATTCCAGTTCCTACAGTCTCAACTTCCACCTCGGAGATGTTCAAAGCAAGTTCTGCCTTCACATACAACAGGAGCATGATCCCCACCAACCGCACAAGCTTCACCTGGAAAACAGACCCTGGTCCATTCAATGCTGTAATGGAAGAGGTTTGCTGAGAGAAAGAACATCCATCCATAACATGGGTCACCAAAAAGAAAAGTTTCAGGATCGTCCAGTGCACCAGCAGGGCTCACAGTGCACAGGCCCCCAGCAGCACAGCCCAGGAAGGAGCTGGGAGCAACAGCAAAGGAAAGTTGAAGCCCAAAGCAAGAGCTACAGCACAGACATAAACTCATGAAAGGAGATTCCCTTCAACAGCAAAGATGAGAGATGAAGCAGATCTATGGAGCAGGAGCTAAAACATAAGCAGAATTCCTACCAAAACACCTTCACAATTCATTCCACCCTACACTGGAGGCAGACATGGAAGAAGGTACAAAACTTCCTATTCTCCTTCCCCGAGACAGCAGGAGCTCCCTTGAAGCGGGGAAGCCTGGCTCTGTTTCTCATCCTGCCCCTGCCTCAGTACCCTGCATAAAAACACTGCCTATAGAACCTGCACCACCTCTGAAGACACAGCCACTGAGAACAAGAGAAAGCAAAGGGGAAAGAGAGCCAAGTGGAAAATGATTCCACACTCAAACCTCCCCAAAAGCCACATTTACCTTTGCATATTTAGCATCTGGGTGAAGACTATCTGTTACAGCTTTAAACCATTCTTCTTCCTTCGGTGTGTCATTGAAAAAGAAGGCTTCTTTAGTCAGATCAAGCTCCTGGAAACTGTGTTAGAGGAAGGAACCCATAGATGCATACCCTTGTTTATAGCTTTCCAGCCCCTTCTCAGGAAAGAACTAAATCAGCTTATACTCACTAAACTTATAACTGAAAACTCAAAATTCAGTTATGCTGATTGTTAAATGTAAAGCTAAATTACTGTCATTAAGATAAATTATGAATTACTGTAAGCTAAATCATTACATCAAAAAATTAAGGATTATTTTAACACTAAGAGGTCAAATTCTGCCAGACCAACAACCTTTAGCAGCTGTGGACACACCCACCCTGGAGCTGTGTAGTGCACTACACCAGTGCCAGCAGTCCTGTGCTGTCCTGGCTCTCAGGGGATCCTTACAGATCTGCCAGCACAGCCCAAATTTGTGAGGATGGGCCAGGGACAGACACTCACCCCACGCAGTAAATGTCTGGAGGCTCAGCATCACACCTCAGCCAAGGTTGGAGGCTCTCCGTGGGCGACTGACCGTTCACGTTGTATGTCCCAACAAAAACCCTGTACAGACAGTGACAGAATCCCAGAGCTGCAAACTGCAGAGCCCAGGAAACAGCACTGCTATTAACCAGGTAAATAATGTTCCATGTAACTAACGTGTTGCCGGGGAGAATAAAGTGACAAAGTTTAAATCCCTGAAATGATTTAACTACAGCTGCACTTTTATGGATAGGTTTTTACAGAAGGACACATTGTTATACACAGATACAAAGTGTTAAAGAAGAAAGCAAAAATAAGGCTGTAGCAGTCTGAAATGATAAATTCACAGAATGAGACGGACAAAATAATTTCAAACATAAAGTTTTGGTCCTAATTATATATGTCACTCAAGCTCTTTCTTATGCGTTTATTGGAACAACTACATGGATAAGCAGTGGAAAGAAATAGAGAGGGAGAAGGCTGGAGTGTGCAGAGCTGATGCATTTCCAGACACTGTCAGAAATAAGCACAGAAAAGAAGTGATTTCAAAAAGGCCATTTCCTCCACAAGAACCATGAGACAAGTCTTCATAGAGACATGAATAAAATCCTGCTCTGCTCATGCTTAAATGTGGAAAAAGACTGTTCTGGAAAGTATGGATGATACTTTTCTACAGAATGTCATCCTGTGGACACAGGATGAAATAACAGATGAGTTATTCTGACAGTCTGTGCTAAGTTACAACCCACAAAAGTAAGTTCATCTCAGGAATGACCATTACCTGTAATTCTGGATGTGTGTGTAGGAGTCTTCCATTTGTACAAGCTGAGATTTGACGATTGTATCTCTGAGTCCAAACTTTGGTTCTGATAAGATCAAGGCCTTGTTCGAAGCCATGACACGGGAGGCCCGAACCTGTTCACTTCTCACTTCAGACTTGAGTTTGTTTTGCCTGCAAATGAAAACAAAACCACAGATGAAGCCCAGGCTATCCCTACACCACAACTAGCGTATTTCTGTCACCAAGGCTTTAATTCATATTTTTCTGTCTGTTCACTGAAGACAGATAACTTTTGGGATAAGCTAAGGAGACTGAAAACAGCATTTCTTAGCTGGGTTGAGATCTCCAGACAAAGCCAGTTCAACTAACTAAAATAACAAATGGTTTTCACCATCCTGGTGCAGCCTGGTGATGCAGAGCAGGCCTTACTCACACTTGGAAAATGATACAAAACCTGTACATCTTCCCTGCTTACTGGAGCAAGGAGAGGGAAATCTTATCACCCTCTGCCTCTGCTCAGCCCGTCTGACCTCAGCCAGAGAATGAAGAACTGTGTTTGTTTATAAAACCTTCTGGTGGAAATCTTCCAGTTCTGCCCAGAGTGGGTGGAGGTAGAGGTGGTTTTACTTTGTGTCTCCTGGCTCTGCAAACTCCTTTTGCAAAGGAATAATGCCACAGCTTGGGAATTCCCACCAGCAATTGGATGGTAGAAATTTAAGGTCAGCAACCTGCCTAGCAGTGCCAAGGACAGCACACAGACTCTTGAATGATTTGCATCAGGGTCCACAAAGTCCTGGGAACTGGAAAATGAAACTGTAACATTTTAAGAGTGTATCTGTGAGACACAGTGGCTCTAAGCCAATGCTGTCTGAAATCAAAATAAACAATGCTAGCAGGTCCTGTCCCCCTAAACAGCCAAACAATGCCCAAACAGGGGACTGGAAGGATTGTCTCCGAGGGAGTGGAATGAAATTCCCACTAATGTTTTGACAGCATGCTTATGAACTTTTTTATCTCTTAACTAGAACCTGCAGATTCTCATCTCAAAAAGTTGCCAGCTTCTGGTCTAGACCCCCTCACCTCTGTGCACTGACCTGGGATTGCCTCTATCAGTGCTGTCATGTCTGGAGCTCTGACTGACTGCAGCTTTTTTTCCATTTTGTTTGACACCTTCAGAGGCAACAGCTTCTGGGAAAAAAAACCAAAAAACAAAACAAAACAAAGAAAAAAGAAAAAGTTTCACTTTAAACACAGCATTCTTCAATTTATCAACATGCTTGTGAAAACACTGGCAAAATCCGTGGGCAGAAAATAATTTAGATTTGTGTGAAAAAACAAAGTACCCCACAGTCTCTATTTCAGCTGTCTAACAGATTTAGCTTACTCCACCACAGCTGTTCTGTGATGATGCTGCTTCCCCTGCAGAATAAGAAATGACAGGAGCCACAGAAAGCAGCAGAACCACTGTCCTCTGTGGGAACACTTACTGGCTCTCCTTTACAGCTAAGCTGAAGCAGGACTTAGCAGCACAAAATCCAGGGCTTTAGCCCAGGAATCTGAAAAATTTATGTTAATAGCAGATTTTTCCTTTCTGAAGCAAGACAGGAAGTACAAAGAAAGGGGTGGGAGGGGAAAGGGGAAACAAACAAGCCTCACATTACCATTTAAAGGGTTTCTACCTATCTGCAAATACCCAGCAAGACACCTCGAGGGTCATAAAAAGTCACAGACCCACTGGCCCTCAGCAGAAACATCAGCCTCAATGCAAACTCACATTTCTAAACCAGTAACAGAGCTGCTACCACACAAATCGAACTAACCACAGGAGTGACACTGAACACATCACACTACCTTAGCAAAATTTGACCAGTCTTTCAGCATTTTGTTTCAGTTACAATATTCTGTTCCTACAAGTTGCAAAATAACTATTAAAAGAGAGGATTCTGGGGGAGGTCTCTGTGTTTAAGATGCAAAACCAGCAATCTTAAAAATCATGGTCTTTAGCACACAAATCTAACAATGATGTAGAAATTGTTAAGACTGTTAGGTTCTAGGCATTCAGCTGAGCTTCTCCTCCAGTGAACACAACACAGAAAAAATTAAGATGTTATTGCTGTCACAGAACATTCTGCAGAACAAGAGCACAAAACAGAAATAGAACTTGCAGTACTTCACCCAGGCCCTCAGGATACAAACCAGATGGCAAGAAGTGGCCAAATTCTCAGCCTGGAAAACCTCTTCTGCCTAAGAGCCTTCTGAGAATAGACTGTGTAAGAGGATTTTATCAGAGCTTGGACACAGAAGGGCACATGACTGAAACCTCACTGCAGATCACACAGCTCAAGTCAAGCAGAATTGACCAGGAGCACACAGAGATGCACAGGGAAGAGTAAGCCCAAGGACCTGTGACACAACAATGTCTCCATGGGCATTGAGAACTCAATTACTGCTTCTTGGACCTCTGCAAGCTCTCCCCATAACAAACATGCAACATCCCTTGAGAGTGGGTGAGAGGAACAAACTTAAACCTTCACTTCAACAGACAATGGTTACTTTTGTGCCCAGAAAAGAGCAGATTCCCAGGTTTCATTACCTACATGGGTCCATGCCACTCGCCAGTATGCAGAAGGCATTATTGCAGAATGGAAAGACACATGAGCCTGCTGCTCATCCAAAGATCAATACATCACACCTTGCATTCTGACCTCGTGGGCAGAAATCAGCTTTAGATAAGATTTTCCTAAGAAAGAGATTAGCTTTGGAAAAGGGCTTTTTCTTTCTGATAAATTTGTATCTAGCCACAGATTTCTGTAGTCAGAGGGATCTATATGGTAGCACTCTGAAGTGGAATAATGACCTTGTTCAATAATTGAACTGAGCACAAAAATATACAGCAACATGCAGAGATTACAGAAGGTCTCAATTGCATGGGATTTGCAGTTAAATGAGATTCGAGCCGTAATAAAGGCATTAATGTTAAAAATCTGCAGTGACTTTTTAGTACAGGAGGAAAATGTATCATATCTCCCGGATAAAACAGGATTCATGCTTAACGTCCAAAGGGAAGAATCAAATTAGCCTTCACGGAACGAGAGCAGCAGGCTACAACAAAACGCCAACATTCACTTTTTGTAACCCCACGCTGACTTCCAGGAATTGCTTTAGCTCTGAATCCTCTCACACGTGCACTCTGCAAAGCGGGAAGCGAACACCGAGCCCCGGGCGAACAAACACCGAGCCCCGGGCGAACAGACACCGAGCCCCGGGCGATCAAACACCGAGTCCCGGGCGAACACCGAGCCCCGGGAGCGGCGGAGCCAGCGGAGGAGGCTCCGGAAGAACTCGGCAGAGCCGACCCGGGCACACGGGGCGGGCACTGAACGGCAAAGCCAGCGGAGATCCCGGAGATCGGCCCCGGAGCGGCCCCGGAGAGCAGAGACGGAGCTGCCCCTGATCTCCGGGAGCACCGTGCGGGCGATCAGCTCTGCCCCGGGCTCCTCTCCCAGCACAGACGGCAGCAGGGCAGCGCTGCCACCCTCACCCACACCCTGTGCTCACCTCGGCGGGACATCGCCGCACTTCGGTGTCACCCGGTCCCGGCTCGGCCCCAGCGCCCGCCCCAGCCCGCCCCGATCCGCCCCTCGGAGCCGCACCCGTTCGGGTTCGGGCCCGCAGTGCTGCGGCACGGAGCACTGCCAAAACACCGAGCCATCGCTGCCGAGATGCCTGGCGGTAGGGAATCGCCACCCACCGCAGTGCTGAGAGAGTTTGAGCAGGGACAGGCCAAGGCCGAGCAGCGCCCGTCACATGGAGATCGTACCTGCGCTGCACCTGCTGACCTCCTGCAGGAAAGAACGCGTGTGGGAACCGAAAGGCAGCTGCACTGTCAGTCCATCGTCTGCTGAGCTGATCTGGACAGTCACGTCCGAGCCTGGGGACATCGGAAGAAAGAGATCCTGTGGGTCGTGCTGACAAGCCTTCACAAACTCAGTGTGTCTACAACTGCTCTGTGCATGCACGTCATGTTTAGCAACATCTCCCCATGCCTTCTTACCATGTTCCGTTCCAAAATTTTACTTGAGAATGCCACTTAAAGTATAAAAATCATCATTTATAAAAATTTTTATTCTGCTTGCTCAGGGACAGTAATTAATGTTCCAGCAGCAGTTTAAAAACATATGGAAAATTAGTTCCTTTTGTTGAACGGGGCTGGCAATGCTCATTAGCACCAGCTAACAATGGCCAACAGCATGGCAACTGCCCCAGGAGCTGCAGGGCACAACCCCTCCTCAGTCAGCTCCCCCCAGGGCCAAGAACCCCCCACTCTCCTGCCCCACTGTGTGCAGCTGGCACAGGGCCCAGAGCACCAGTAACACAGGCACTAAAGCAACCATGGAACTCACCAATGACTTGAAGGTCACTGTCGAGTACAACTGCAAAAGGAAGACAAAGTTCAGTTGAAAGCTAAGCAGCAGATTTGCAGGCCACACTGATACTTTGAGATTAGTGAGCTCGGCAATTTCTCCAAACTCCAAACGTTTCCTGCAGGAACAGGCAGGCAGAACAAACCTCCTAGGCAGGGGCCTGGTGGGACACAGGTACTCTGGTCCTCACAGGGCCCTGCCAGAGATGCTATGTGAAGCAAAAAAGTTTCACCAAGGATAACAAACTGTTGAAAAAATATGAAGGCAGGACAGATTGATAACTTCAGGAAGCAGAACAGCAGAATATGGGCTCCCAACCCCTTTATCCCATTCTTTGGAACTGGTCACTGAGCCACCACAGTGTCAGTACCTTCTTCCACTGCAAACCCATCTGTGATGGGGATCACTCTCTCCAGCCAGACATCCTCAGCTGTGATGGCCATCCGCCGGTGAGTGTACACATAGATCCTGCAAGCACAGAGCAGGAGGCATGGAAGCAAAGCCTCCTCAGTTCTGGCATGTCTGCAGACACACAAGCACAGACTCCCATCCCACCCAGCAGCACCTGCTAGCACAGCCCCATGCAAATCCCAAAGTAACTCCTCAGCCAAGTGCTCACCCCATCACTTAAATAATGTGTCCACTTTACTGGCAGAGCAGAGCAGCTCATGGGCCAGGAGCTTCTCACTGACCCCCCATAACATCAAGGCACCATGCCTTCAAACTGCTGCCCTGTAGGACTGGACCCTGGTGGAAAGCCCTTAGGATGGGAGGGGGTTCTCAGGTGGCTGTCGAGGCTTGTGAGGGACCCGCAGAGTTCTCTCGGATGCTCTCCCTGCCCGCCCCCGCTCCGGTACCCACGCGTGCTGCCCGTGGCACTCCACCAAGCCCAGCAGCCGGCTCTCCACACTGTCCCCCGATGCCAGGAGACCCTGCACCGCCTGCGGCTGCGGGTCAAGGAACCGTGGGGCGAGCGGCAGCGAGCATGGATGGACGGACGGAGCGAGGACCGGTGGGGGGATCGGCGGGAGGGAGCGGGGATGGACCGGAGGGGACGGGGACAGCCACGAGGGAGCGGCAGGAACAATCCAGAGGGGACGGGGATGGACAGGAGGGAGAGCGGC
>CM031876.1:1862529-1936448 GCA_018697195.1 Certhia americana
AGCGGCGGGGACAACGGGAGGGAGCGGCCAGGACAAACCGGAGGGGACGGGGACAGCTCGGAGGGAGAGCGGCGGGGATAGCAGGAGGGAGCGGCCGGGACAAACCGGAGGGGATGGGGACAGCCCGGAGGGAGCGACGGGGTCAGCGGGAAGGAGCAGCAGGAACAAACCGGAGGGAGCAGGGACGGACCGGAGGGAGAGCGGCGGGGACAGCGGGAAGGAGCGGCCGGGACAAACCAGAGGGGACGGGGACAGCCCGGAGGGAGGGACAGGGACAGTCCGGAGCTGGGAGAGCGGCTGCCGATCAAAGGATACGATCCGGCAGGTCTCCCCCTCCGCTAGGCTCTCCTGGATGGCGAACGACTGGTCCATGTCCGGCCCGGCAGCGGCGGACGGCGCTCCCCGAGGCCGGGACCCGGTGGCGGAAGGGCGGCTGTCGCAAGGCGATGCTCCCCCCACCGGGGCCGTCCCCGCTGCCGCTCCGTTATCGCCCCCGCTCCGGGACCGGCCGGAAATAACGGGGCCGCCCCAGGAACCAGCGGTGGGAGCGGTCTGGCTCGGCAGGGACGGCGGCCGGGCGGATCCTGCGGGATGCGGAGGATGGGGGAGGCACGGCAAGGCAACAGCTCCTTCGGTTGGGCCCTCCCGGAAGGAAAGGGAGACGGAGAGGGGGAACCTCTCGGGTCGACGGGCATGGGAAAGGATCATTTCCAAGGAAAATCGGGATATGCTGGTATTTTCAGTAGCTCCTTGAATTATTTTTTGTTGTTGAATTTCAAGGCGACCCAGCACAGAAACCGGGTTATTCTTCAAATCGATTAATGTGGAGTGTAGAATTAAATGCTGTGAAATATCACCAGAGCCTTTTGTGCTGTAGAGACAGAGTTTGGGCTAAGTCAGCTCCTTCCACAGGTGTAGGAGAGGCAGGTCGAAAGACAGATAAAACCCGAATGGTCTCTGTCAGTGACAGCTCTGCACTACTTCCCCCGTCCCTCTCTGCTCACCAACAGACAAGGGAACTGTCTGAAAACGCTGCTCTAAGCACCAAACCTTCTAAGAATTGTGATGCTGAGCTGTGTTTTTGAGATAGAACCCTTGACATGAATACACTGACACTGGCCTGAAACAAAATAAACACACCCCTCCAAAGGCTGAGCAGGCCCTGCAGCTCAGGAAGGGCCAGCTGTGGTATAATCATGTGTTTTTCATGCAGTCTCACATCCTCCCAGTTAGGGCTTGCAGTGCTCCGTGTAGGCCAGCATCACCAAGCCTTCTTACCAGGGAAGTGTGCAAGGCTCCAAAGGCTCAAGCCCACCCAGCCCAGCTCTCCTGCCCTCCCACACATCACACTGTGTTCAGTCACACTCCAAACACCAGCACCAAAGGGGGCTGACACAAAGATTTTAATAATTTGCAATCTTTTCTCAAAGGAACCAGTGGCAGGAGCAGCACCGTGCATTTGTGTTCGAGTGGCAGTGCATTGACCCCAGGCAATTCTGCCTGCCCAGCTCCACACATGCTCTGTGTGCTCACCTCTGGGCTCTGCCTCTAGCAGTAGAGAACTACAGATGTGAAACAGAATCATCTAAAACATGAGACACTTTTTTATTGATCCCACTTCCCTGCCTAAGACTGGGAGATGAAACATAAAGTTACTATTTTACGTACACAGGCATGAAGCATTTAATTGCCAGAGCACTTTGGAATTAACAGGTCAGAGGAGGTGCAGGGAGACTGTGCCACAAGCAGGTCATGGATTAGAGCAGCTCCTGTGCCTCAGTCAATGCTGTTTTCTGGGTTTTAAGGAGGCCTAAAACCCTCTTGTTCCAGTTCCTGAAGTCCCCCATTCCAGCAGCACAGAGGCACACACTGCCCCACTCCTAGGATCCACAATTACCTTGCATGTCTCTCAGATCTAGAGGATTTGGGCAGGGCAGGGTAGAATCCCTTGATGTAGCTGTCTAAGTGCACAGATTAAGTGCTTTTCCTCTGGATACACGGGGGGAATCTTGCTTTCAAGTATTTAAAATTTACTGAAATGCCAGGAGTTGCCCATCCTGGGATGGTGCAGGATTCAGAGTGCAGCTTAAGCAGGGGGGTTTAGGATCAACAGCAAGTGCAAAATGACTCCCAAGGGTGTGCAGCTGCCCATGAGCAGATGCAGAGGGCCCTGGACACTTTGTTGGTGGGACAGGGACAGTACAGAGGGTTTTGCTAGCAGTCTTGGTGAAATCAAAGAGTGGTGAGATCCTACTGATCCTACTGATCCTACTGACTGCTGCCTAACCCCAGAGGGAAGTGGAGACCCTGTAATTCAGGAGAAGGATCACCCCACATGCCATGACCTTCAAGAGTGGGGCCAGTGTCATCTGCCCAGCACTGTTGACATGAACTTTGCCATCCAGTTTCAGACAGCTGGCTTTTGAGGTGGCTGGGCAGCACTCCTGGTAACAGGCAGCCTTCATCTCACCAGCACAGACTGGTTTGGCAGCCTTGCAGGCTTTGCTACATCCTGCCATGTAATTCAAGCCCATCTTCTTCATCTGGAAGGAGAGAGGCATTAGCCGGGGGGTCATGCCGAGCCTTTAGTATTAACATTACAGGAACACAATGCTCTGCAGCTCCAGGCCATACCTCACAGAAGTCCTGCCCCAAAATGCATCTAGTGATGGTCTTCCTGCTTTTGAAACACTCCTCCCCGTGACAGGAAAACGCTGCACACACTTTGCCCTATGAGAGAAAGGACAAGGAGGATGGACTGTGATGGACTATCTGTCCATCAGACTCGCAGGACAAAAACTGCATTTCAGACAGCCCTTCACTCCCGAGGGCTCCTCTCCACCCCCCTCTGTTCTGCTGATATTTGTGCTCTCAGGCATTTTAGATCCAGAGATAAGGGAGTATTCTGAAACTGCAAGAAACTACTGAAAGACCAGCAGAGCAAGCGTCAAACCTCTTTTTCCTTCCTCTTAAGAGGGCTCTGCAAAGATAAGCACCTCCACTAGGCTCAGGAAAGGGCTGCAGAGCCCCGTGGGTCCTGCACCCTCCGTGCAGCTGCAGGAAAGCTCATCCCCTGGTCAGATCAAACTGCCTGAGCTGATGCAAGCACTGGTGTAGGGAACAGGTCTGATGGACAGAGAAAAGGCCAGTAAACACGGCTCCTTACTTCCAGCGCTCATTCAGGATTTGTTGCCCTTCTAGAGTCAGCTGTTTACCCCATAAAGCAAGTGGAGAAGGGAGTTTTTCTGTCCCTACTCAGGTGGGAGCTCAGCTATCCCAGCAGCCACAGAACCCCTGGATGCAGCAGCCTCTGCTGCTGTGGTACCTACATTCTGGGAGGGAGGCCGAGGTGTGCTGCTGCTGGTGGTGGTGGTCAGTGGCACGGTGGTGGTGGGTGGCAGGTCACCTGCAGACACACAAGGAGCACTGTGAAGCTGGACACACAGCCCACACGAGGCCCTCCACAGCCACACAGGGCCAGATTGACCAGCACTGCTCATGCTGTGTTCAGAGCCACCAGGGCCACCCTGCCTCTCACCCAACCCCGAGGACAGAGCGAGCCCCAGGGCAGAAGAGATGCAGCGATGCAGCCACAATCCCTCCAGGGTTCTGGGCACTCCTCTGCCTCCTGTGCTGGGCTGATACCGTAGGCACTGGCGTTGAGCTGCAGGCAGAGAGGGCCAGCACAGCACTCCAGGGCACACTGCTGCCTGCTGACGCTGCCATTGATCCTGCACGGCTCCACGCTGCACCCGCTGCTGCATCTGGCTGTGTAGTTTGTGCTGGAGAAACGATAAAGCTGCAACAGGCAGAGTCAAAGGATAAACATGAACGTGAGGAGGTGCTGTCATAAAAGAGCCAAAATAACTGACAGACTGTCAGAGAGGAAAGGGAGATGGACACAGACTGAACAGAGCACTGTGGATTCCTGAGACAGAGAAAGGGAAGGCTTTCCCTGTTGCAGCCCCCCTTGCATCTGCATACCTCGCAGTAAGTCTCATTCTGGCAGGTGGTTGTTCTGTTGGCATGGGCTTCATCCTGGTAGCACCTCTCTCCTGAGCACTGAAAGCTCTGGCAGGTTTGCTGGAGAGACACCAGAGTGTCACCTCGCAGCAAAGCCTCCTCCCACAGCACTGCGGGGCTGTGCCCAACCACAGCCTCACTGTCTG
The DNA here is from genome assembly GCA_018697195.1 of Certhia americana. Lineage (NCBI taxonomy): Eukaryota > Metazoa > Chordata > Aves > Passeriformes > Certhiidae > Certhia > Certhia americana. Next base: position 1,866,699 of record CM031876.1, read on the forward strand.
GAGGGGACACCCCCATCTGGCCACCCACTGTGCTCCCTCCACCACAGGAGATGCTCCCATGGCACTCCTGAATCTTGTGACTGAGCAGCTGGGCAAGTGACACTGTCCAAAAGGCTGCAATGGCCCAGCAGTTTCTTTTTTTATTTTAACTTTCCATTCCTTGCCTTACCATTGTCTCTTCTGCTCCCTTCATAGAGGTGTTGGTGGCCAATAGAGAGGCATTGTTGGTGGTGGCCACCAGCATGGCATTGTTGGTGACCACCACCACTGAGATGTTCTTGGTGGCTGCTGAGGCTTCCTTGGTAGTCACCACCACCACCAAGGCATTCTTGGTGGCTGCTGAGGTGTTCTTGGTGGCCATGGCCACCACTGAGATGTTCTTGGAGGCTGTCAATGCGTTCTTGGTGGCCTTGACTACCATTGAGGTGTTCTTGGTGGCCACCAAGGTGTTGGCAGTGGTCACCACTGCAGCATTCTTGGTGGTGGCCACCACTGCAGCATTCTGAGTGCCCACCATTGCAGTATTCTTGGTGGTGGCCACCACTGCAGCATTCTGAGTGGCCACCACTGCAGCCTTCTTGGTGGTGGCCAGCACTGCAGCATTCTTGGTGGTGGCCACCACTGCAGCATTCTGAGTGGCCACTGAAGTGTTTTTGGTGATCACAGCCACCAATGAGGCCTTCTTGGTGGTCACTGCCCCTACCAAGGCGTTCTTGGTGGCTGCTGAGGTGTTCTTGCTGACCACGGATACATTCTTGGTGGCCATCACTGTGGTACTGGCAGCTGTGCTGTGTGCTGAAAAACAAAAAGCTCCTGCTTGGTGAAGGAAACAGCAGAGAAAAATGTGCTCAGTAAGCCCTGTGTCCCTTTCTGAGCCATGGCACAGTCCAGAGGGACCTGTGGGAAGCATCTGTCACACTGCGGTTGGGAGGTGACATGGCAGTCGGTGACAGGATGTCCCCAACAGGGACAGTTGGGCAGCCCAAAAAGCAGATCAGAGCCAACAGCCCAGCCCAGCAGCACTATGGACAGATGTTACAACAGCCTCTCCCTCCCAATTCCAGCCATATTTCCTGGGAAGAACAGACTTCTATGGGGGCTAAACCATGAGGAAAGGTTCCTCACCCATCCTGCAGCTCTGTCCTACAGAGCACAGCCTGGAAAGGACAGAAACAAATCTCTAGTGCACCACACTGCCTTTGCCCCACTCCCCACAGGCCCTCAGATTTCCCTTTGGGATACAATAACTCACCTGCTGTAACAGGAGAGTCCTGGAGACAGAGTGACATAGCCAAGATGCAGAGCAGCAAGCCTGGAATGGAGTGTGAGTGACTGAGAGCACCACACCTGCTGTCTGCTTCACCCACAGCCCAGAGAGCCTCCCCAGCAGCACAGGCAACTCATTCTTGAAAGAGACCAGCAGGGATAGTCCTCCACCTTCCCAAAGCCCCAGGTGACCAGCAGCCACCTCTCACCCACCCCAGGGAGGCCTCTGGAACAGCCCCCAACACCTGGAGCAGAGATGGACACGAGATGAGGGACAGACAGATGCTGCTCTCCGTGCTGCACCCCAGCCCCATTACCTGGAACGGGGGGAATGAGCCATTGGTACCCAGCCATCCTCATCCACCAGCAGCTGCACCCGGACCTGGCACAAGGAGGAAGGGTCAGAGCTGCTCTCCCAAGGTGCAGGCTGGACACACCAGTACAGCTCTGTGCTCTACCTGCAGTGTTTAGCTCCAGGACAGCCAGCCACCCCCTCCTGAGAGACTCCCCAAATCCACTGAGGCTGTCGTGGTTGCTGACAGGGAGCAGGAGCCCTGGGGAGCTGCGTGTGCTGTTGGTGTGGCAACAACCCTCCCTGGAGCTCAGGTAGCAGAGCCCTGCAGGCATCCACCTGAGCAGGAGTCAGGGTGACAGTGAAAAGTGCCACCATGCAGCAGTTTGGTGCTGCTGCTACAAGTGAAGATGTGACCTGGCTCTCCATCCTTTATTTGCATTCCAAATGTTTACCTGTTTTACCAAGGAAATGGTGATGTGACTCCAAACAGGCTTCAAAGCCAAATTCTTCAAGGAGAATGGAAATACTCCCCTCTTGTTTTATGATTTAGGCTGAGTCACCATTCCCCCAGGACTTGGAGAGGCTGAAGCTTGTTCAGAGACCTCCAAGTTTCCTCAGTGACAGAAAAGACAGAGCCAGCTGGCACCTCACCCAGCCAACACCCAGAACAGCTCTGGACATCCTTACTGAGCCCAGTGCCAGCCCAGCCCAGCCCCAGGGCAGGCAAGGAACCAACATCTGTCTGACATGGCCTCATCCCTGAACAACCTTCCCCCCCGGCAGGGTAAGAGCTGACAGCATTGACTCACCTGTCTGCCTATTCCTGAAGCTCCAGCACACCTGCAGGCACTGCCAGCACTGTGGGAGTGTCTGCAGGAGCACCTCTGAGCAGCTGCTGTGGCACCTGCCCCACAGCCCAGCCCCACCCCTGCCAACCAACCCCCGGGGATGTGTCACATGTGGCTCCAGAGCAGCAGAGACACAAACAGCACTGGAGAAAGGGTTTGTGAGGCTGGAAATGTCACACAAGGCACCACTGCACTCAGGGGACTGGGGGGCACAACCACTGCCACTGCCACATGTGATGTGAGCAGCCTCTGCACAAGGGACTGCAATTCTTGAGGCATTTGAATCCATAGGGTATGTACAGACACCTCTGAGCATGACACCAGAGGCCAAGGATGCTCCTGAAGCCACAACAGGCACCTCTAAATACAGTCTCTGTCCCCATCTCCATGAGGATCTACACATGAATGACCTCCCAGGTCATTCAGGCCAACAGCAATGCCACAGAAATCACCCCAGAGGCAAACCTGAAGCTCATTTGGTAATTCCCTGGAAAAAAAAAAATGGTCAAAGCTCCCTAGGGAAACAGACCTGATGTAAAAACAGTTCTTTAAGCCAGGTGAGTCTGTTTTGTGAAGAAAACCACAAGTTCACACCAAGATCTAGAAACAGGACCTGTACCTGTCAGCAAAGTGTCCATATACTTCAGAGAGTCTACCTTCACCATAAACATTTCCAGCAGAGTGAAAATCAGAGAAGGAATTGTTTCTGACTGCTGTGTAAAAAGCATTTTAAACACACTGTATTGAAAACTCTTCCTTCCAGCATATGAAAAAAGACAAGTCTCTCGGCACTTCCTAAATTACAATTTTATTTTTCAAGGTAGTTTTTAATATAAAACAATGTCACAAGTCTAAGGGGCTTACTAGAAAGTGACTCTATAAAGCATTGAAATCTATGTTCATGCACATACAAAATCCAGACAATGAAGAAGTCAGAGCTGCTGCCAGATCCATTCTCTCTGCAGATGTGTGATCCTTCACCTGGGGACAGCTACAGCAGCCCTTGGCGTTTCAGGTCCTCATAGGTCTTTTTATTCACCACGTTCCCACTGGAATCCTCATATTCCTCCTGGAATAGAACCAACAGTTTAGAGACAGCACTCAAATGTCAGCTCCAAGAGCAGCCACTGAACACGAGCACTCTCTGAGCAGGGAGGCAGGCAGTGGATCTGCCAGCAGGTCCTGGGAGAAGAGCTCAGCCAGGACCAGAGTCATCACAGATTGTATTACAGATTTTACTTCCCACTCTTTTCCCTGCCCACTATTGAAAAATGGCTTTGGAACAGAAGTTTAGGAAAAGGCACCAGTGTAAGTGAGGACACTGCTCACACCCAGGAACAAGGGGTTTCCATGGACACTGAGTGGAGACACTGAATGCCTCTCACTGCTCACCTCTGTATCAGGCTGCCACCTCTCTGAAGCCTTCTGCTGTTTCAGCTTTGCCCACACTGCAAACACAAAGTCAAACAGCATCTATGCCACTTCCCTCCACACACTGGGTTTTATTCCAGTAAAATACACACATGAGCTTTTTTCCCTCCCTTTTAAAACATCAATCACTTCAGCAGTCCAGGAATGTATCAAACATCCATTACAAAGTCATCATTCCACTGTGTAATTACTGAACTGCAGCAAACAAGACTTTAAATGGATTGTTCAGGATGGGGCTTGAGACCAAGGTCCAAAAAAGGTTCAGAAGAGGTGGTGTTCTTAAACATGTTCCCTGTTCTGCCATCATTACTTACAGGAGACTGCATCCTCAATCTGTGTGACGTTGGCAAAGTGTGCTGTGTTGGGAATGCCCAGGCACCGCATCCCATGGGCATGTCTCCACTCCTGGGGGAAAGAGGGGAGGTCAGTGCCAGAGGGAACACCACCACAAGACATTTATATCTTACCTAGGTGCAAAACATACATTCAAAGCACCAATCTACCAGTCCTCTATAAAAAAAATCATTATTTACTTGTCCTGTAGACAGCCATCAACAGGCACCCTGCACCCATCAAACCTGAGCAGTGGAATGGGTGTTCAAACAAACAGGGATGGTACAGCATCAGCAAAAGAGATCTCTCTATGCATAACACGATCTCTGGGTTCTGTTGCATGGCCTGCAGCACAAGTTTAGATGGCCAAAGTGCTGCTGACAGAGCCCAGGGACTCAGCAGTGACTGATTGCAATGAATGCAGCAGTGCTGCTCCTGCAGTCAATGTCACGTACTGCAAAGTGTCGCTGGAACGCCTTGGGCCCTCGGTAGGTGTAGTTACCACAAATCTCACAGTTGTAGTTGATGTTCAGACCATGGAGTTTATACAACCAGTATGGGATGGGCTGCAAGCAAAGAGACAGGAGGATTAGATCACGTGGTAAAGAAACTCAGAGGAGCAGCACAGAGCCAGTGAGCTCTCCCATTTCTCCAGGCCTGATAGCCTCAGTTACCTTCCCATCCCAACCAAGAGGCAGATTTTTAGGGTTATAAATGATTTCGTTTTCTTCATCTTCACTCTCGCTCTCACTGATCTGCTCTTCCTCCTCCTCCTCTCTCTCTTCCCCTGTCCGTGCCTGCTTACGCTGCACATTCTCGTGGGTGAGGTGTCTTTGCTCCTGGAGTGAGGGAAAAGAAGGGGTTGTCCACACATCATGACAGTAAAAAGTCAGGCCAAACTCTTGTAGTGAAAAACCTCCTCAGTGTTTTGGAAGGAAAACAGAGGGAGGAAACAATGTGAAGCAGAGAACCCCCACCTTACTCAGCCAAATAATTCCAGTTTTTAGTACCCTGATATTTCCTCTTGCAAAGAATGAAACCTTTTATCACCTATTAGCCCTTCTAACCTTACTACAGCAGCAGGCATCTCCCTGAAAACAATCCCCCAAAACTGAAGGCAAGGAGCAAGGCAGATCAAGTAAAGGACTGCAGTACTGTGTAACTTATGCACAAAACAGATGTGATGCAGCATACTGATGTGATGCTGTCTATGAAAGCACTATGTAAAGAACAGCATTCCAGCCACTATTGGAGAACTCTGAAATAAAAAGCTTAAAACCAAAATAAAATCCTTACCCCAAGAACTTCCACATATTCGTAAATCTGAGCTTCCAGGAATGCAAGATCTTTATTTCTTTCAGTGTCTCTGAAACAGATGAGGTATCTTCATTAAATGCACAGGTTCAGCTCTGATCAAACCTTCCCTTTGGTTCAGCACTATTTGGTCCAGCATGAAAAGCTTCTAATATTTCAGAATCTCTGTCCTAACCACACACTAGTGGTGACTATAGAATACTCCTCATTCAAGAGAGAACATTGCCAGCCTCAGAATGACCTCTAAGAACTCACCTTTTGCTTCCTTTTGTCTTTGGATTCTTAGCAAACAAGGAAGGATCAAGTGCTTCCAGGGATTTGCCTTTAGTGCTAAAAAGCCTCTGAGCACGCTCCTCCAGAGTCCTGCAGAGAAGCAGGGAAGGCATTAGTCTAGACTGCACTTTTACATTTCCAGAGAACTATTTGAATTCATGCAACAAAATTCTGAATGTAGCCTTTAGGAAACCATGAAATTCCTTTTATCTTTGTCTTCATTCCTCAAGTACCAGAGAATCCTGTACAGAACCAGTTCAGAACAGCAGATCCCACTGCCTGGCTCTTAATGTTTTATCTTTCAGACATCACTAAGGTAATTCTAGTACAACAGAGATAACCACACAAGTACTCCAGAAAGAAATGTGATACAGAAACACCTCAGAACCTGAAAGGAACTGTCCAAAGACTGCACCTTACCCACCACACTTCAGCCCCAGAGCCAGCAAAGCTGATTTTAACCTGTCCAGTCCCAGGGAGGCCAATTCCTGTTCAATTAAACAAAGCACTGTAAGAGACAAGCTGTTCAACACATACAATATGGATATAGTCCACTTTAGCTTATTAATGAAGAAAACCCCCTGAAGAACAGTATTCAATAAAGGACTGTCAGCAGTGTACCCCTCCTCCCAGGAAAATAAGGAATGTGACAAATCTAATCAGGTCTTTCAAGTTACATCCCCCAATGGGAGAAATTACATCATCAGCACCATCAAAGTTTTACCCAGAGAAAGTACAGAGCCAGGGACAAAACCCACTGCACTAAAATTACACAAAAAACCCAAATGACTTAACTTCTACCTGCTTAAAATGTGGCAGTAAGTACAGAGCACTGGAAACGTACCTCCCAGGAGGAGAAGGCTGAGAGGTCCAGGTGGGCACCAGCATGGGTGAGGGCACTGCTGGTCTCTTTCTGCCAAAAAAAACCCCACATGCAAGAGCTGCACAATATACTACAACACTTCTGGCCACAGAACATTTTAACCTCAAGAAAAGGAGTTCGTTTCACAGAGAAAAATTCTCTTAGTGAACTGAAAACAGAGCAATAGTAAAGATGCAAAATAAACCGACCTAAAACAATGCTCTTTTTAAACCAGTTATGCTGGGTTTTAAATTCAGGTCAGTATCACCCCGCACCCTGGTGACACAGAGCTGCAGCCCTCACTGCCATGGTCACCCCCAGCAGCAATGACTGTGCACAAAGGACTCACACAACCCCCTGACAAACACAGAAATGTCACCCAGGCTTAGGCTGCTCACCGGCCAGCCCGGGAATGTGCCGTTCTCCCACTTCTTCTCAAACTCCGTCTGAATTTTCCCGAAAAGTTCATTCTGGTCCAGTAATGGTTTTACTCGATCTGTGTAATCCTGCAGGTACTCAAGGAGCATTTCAAGATACCTGGCAGGGGAATCATGAGCACAGGTTTCACTATCACCCTCGAACCACATCTTTGGACAGTCACTACCCTCCAGTGCTGCAGAGGGACTTGACCAAGGTCAGAACAGTTTTCCACACAGGGTTTTCTTGACATAGCAGTTCCATGGGTACATTAAAGTTCTTCCTCTGAGTTGAATGTGGCCCTCCACATCTCTGCACTGCAAGTTTGCCTGGGGCTCAGACACATGACTGAGCTCAGAGACCCAATTTATGTGAGTTAAGTTTGGCTGTTAATTATAATCTCTGCAGCTGAACACTTCAGAAAAAAATTCCTTCTCACCAAGTGCCATAAAGGAAGCAGACAGGCAAACAGGCTCACCTCTTGTATTCAGCATTTTTTCTCTCCTTGGGAATATCGAAGAGCTGATCAAATGTGGATAAGTAAGTGATATAATCCAATTTCTAAGAACAGAAAGTTGGAGTCAGAGTTGATACATGGCCAAATTAACATCCAGTTCCCAGAAAAGAGAAGCCCCAGCCTGTGCAGGGCCTGGAGATCCCTGGGCCCACATACAGCAACCTGTATGTTGGTTGAAATCTGACAATCTGACACTCACCTCTGATGATTTCAGGTTAATGTATTTGAGGTAACAATCATGCAAGTCCAAGTATCGTCCGTACCCTTCCTCATCTGTGAACTCCACCAGATCTGCAGGAAAGATCATGAAAAGCTTTATTATGACCTTAATATTCCCTATTGATTATACAACTGTTTTTGAACTGGAAAAGGATTAGCTGTGAAATCATTTATGCTTAAAGAAGGTGCTACAATGCCTCTGACACTCACTGAGCAGCCCCAACTGCTGCTCTGTGCAAGCTCCAGAACATTCCTCAGGAACAGCAGCCTCACTGGGGAACATTCTAGGGACTGCACTTCAGAAGCATTTAGATGACAGGAGAATTTTCAGAATTCATTTAGTAAAAGGGAGGTGAGCCCTTGAAACATGTAAACCAGATCAACCTATTAAAAACCTATTAAATAATGCCAGAAGCTTGAGCAAACCACAAACTTACTCTGAGCTTCTTCACTTGGGTTGTCTCTGGCCTTCAGCAGCTCCTCAAACTCCACTGACATAGGAACACAGATCTGCATGGGCAGATACAATCACACAGTGATTTACTTCAGCTCCTGTCCCAGAATAACTCATGTAAAATCATACAAGGTGGCAAATAACAAAACTGCAAATAGAAAAGACTCAAGGCTTTGTCACCTTTCTTTCTGCACAAAGGCAAAAGTGTGGTTTTAACCAATATGATAAGGGTGAGATCTGATCCCAGCTCAGCTGGACCTCCCTTTTCTAGCAGGGAACAGGGTGAGTGTCCTGCACTGCTCCCTCATGTGCTGCCTGACCCTGAGCACCTATGCTGATTGTTCTCAGTACTTGTATGTTTATGCAATTAAACTGGGGAAACAAAAGCTCTGTTTCCTGTAGGGATGAAACCCAACAGATCACATCCCACTTATTCCCATGGAACAGGTAACTACTCACCTCATTTGGGTGCTTCCGGTGAAACTCCTTAATTTGCTTCAGTCTGTTGTAAAACTCAGCAAATTCATTTGGCCCGGAAATGGCACTGAGCTCTTCCTTACGTAGACTACGAGTTCATGGACAGCAACAGATTACAAAGGGATGGAAGGGAAGGGAATGAAAGGGAAAACAAGTGTGACACTAACACAGCCTTAGTCCAGGTCTATGCTGCAAATCTCCCAAATCGTGGGGGACCTCCCAGCCCAAGGGGCTCAGGGCCAACACGCTGCAGCTCCTGGCAAACCCCCGGACCAGCCAGAGCCTCCCCACAACATGTCATAACATAACAAAATGTGTCCATCCAACACGGATGCTTCCCAGGCACACTCGGCTCCTGCCCTGCAGTAACTCGCCACATCTCGGTTCGTGTGTTATTCTTTAGACGTTTACATTGATTTCAAACAGCAGCACACGCTCGGGCACACTCACCCGTCCTTGTCGTCGTACAGGTCTCGCAGGTTGCCGCTCACTTCCATGTACCTCTGTGGGACAAAGGAGAGCCCCGAGCGCCGCAGAGCCCGTTACCGGGATGGGCCCGCTCGCTCCGGGGAGCCCGGCCCGGAACCGAACCGAACCGACACCGACCCCAACCCCGGCCCGGAACCGAACCGACACCGACACCGGCCCCAACCCCGGCCCGGAACCGAACCGAACCGACACCGACCCCGAACCGACCCCAACCCCGGCCCGGAACCGAACCGACACCGGCCCCAACCCCGAACCGGCCCCGGCCCCGGCCCCGGACCGACCCCGGAACCGAACCGACACCGACACCGACCCCGGCCCCGGTCCGACCCCAACCCCGAACCGACCCCGGCCCCGAACCGACCCCAACCCCGGCCCCGACCCCGAACCGATCCCGGCCCCGAACCGACCCCAACCCCGGCCCCGACCCCGGCCCCGACCCGATCCCTTTCCCCGAACCGAAGCCAGCCCCGGCTGGGTCACTCACGTCCTGCATGGCCCGGGTGCGGTGGTCCGAGTTGATCTGGTCGCGGAGCTGCGGGCAGAGCCGAGGCGGTGAGCGCGGGCCCGAGAGGCGGCCTCCCGCCCCCTCAAGGCCCCGGGCGCACCGTGGACTTCTTGGTGAGCATCTCCTTCACCATAACGTCCATCAGCCGCTCTCGTTCCTCATGGTACCGCCGCTGCTGCTCCAGGATCGTCTCCATCCCGCGCACGGTTTCCACTACCGCCGGAAGGCTCCGCTAAGGCCCCGGTGTGTGTGAGGGATCGTTCCGGTTCCGGGGCACCGCGCCGAGCTGAGGGCCGGCCGGCAGGAGGCGGCTGCGGCTCGGCCCTGCCGTGTCCAAAAGCGGTGTCCGAGAGCGGTGCTTGGTGGCACTGAGTGTCCCGAGGTGGCACTTTGGGGTTGTGGCCGGGAGCCTGGAGGCCTCTCCGGGTTTGCAGCAGCGTTCCGCGGTGCCGAGCCCCAGCCGTGCTGGGCAGCGCCGTGTGGGATGTGCCCGCAGCTCCCTCGGGGGACGGCAGCGCAGAGTTTGCTTTCAAAACTGCTTTCAAAACTGCTTTCAAAACTGCTTTCAAAGTGCCCCGAGCGACACGGTGGCGGTGCAGATCTTCCCACAGATACCCCGGCTGCGACATTGCATTTGTGTTTGAACTGCCTGCTTCAGATCCGCCCGAAATCCAAGGATGGATCATACCCGTGCACTGCCAAATGCAAAGCTGTAAAATGCAAAACGTTTTAACTCGCTATATATGAATAAATTATTCGTATTTTTCTGCCACGCACGATAAATTATTCCAAGCCAAAAGCAAGATAAAACTTGTCTTAATTAAGGGCAGACAAAGATGGTCCTTCACTGAGGAGAGGATGATGCTGCAGGTAAGAATATTGTCTTTAATTACTCCTCTGCATTATAGGCTGCCCAAAGTACATCACTTTTCTTCATGAATGTCTGTCTAAAAATAAAACAGAGATAAGATTCTGAACTTAACGTTCTTCCATTTCTCTTTGCAAGAAACTTCATCTCTGGAAAGGGAAGGAGTTAAAATCCAGCAATGTCCCATCCAGCCACGTGGATTTTGGGCTGCTGGCATCAGGAGGATCAAGATGGGACAAGACCAGCCCTCATCCTCACCCCACAAAGGGCACTGTGCATGGGAGGAGCTGGGAGGAAGGTGGCCGAAGAGATGCTGGTTCGTTTTAGGGCAGCAGCACAGCCTGTTTTGGGCTGGGAGCTGAAATGCATAGGATCACAGAATATCCTAAACTGGAAGGTCTCATGAGGATCATCAAAGTCCAATTCCTTCATAGTACTCCCCAGGCAGTGGCTTGAACCTGGCTCTGCCCATCGAGGCTGTGAATGCTGTCCCTGATCCACAGTGGTGCAGGAGAGCAGAGCTTGGGCAGATTTGGTCAATGCCAGGGGCTCTTTCTACCCCTGCAGTGCTGCTCCGTGTCCTCAGCAGCTTCCCCACTCCCACCTCACCAGCACAACAGCCCTGCCCTGACTCCCCTCACACTGCTCCTCGTGCTTAATAAAATTTCCATGACTGTTTCAGACCCACACTCGAGAGTCTCAGGGGATGTTTGTGCATGACATCACCCTCCCCCTCCTGTAAATCAGGCACTGGGCCATGTACAGCCATGACCCATTCACGACAGGGATAAAATCCAGATGTTCCAGTGCTACGTGCAGCTGGGTCATTTCCTTTTTTGGCTAAAAACGTGAGGCTCTGGAGGCTGACTGAAAGAGGAGCCTGGGGGCCCTTTGTACAGAAACCTTTTGCGGTTAATCCCTGGAAACAGCACTGCAGAAAGCCCAGCTTGTGCTGCTGCTGCTGCTGGAGGACAAGCTCAGCTGGGAATCTCTGGGCAGGAGCTGCTCATTCACCCTCCAAAGCCCAGCATAGCAGCAGAGCCCAGCCCAGGTCACAGTGCAGCAACAGCAACAAAAATCGTGTGAGAACTCCATCAGCCACTGGAGCAGGAGCCTTTGGAGCAGCCAGGAATGTGCACAGAGGCACCCCATGGGCTGTGCCCATCCTGCCACCAGAGCAGCACCCATGGGAGCCCAGCCACTGTGCTGGGGGGGCTGGAGAAGGCAAGTCCAGAGGAAGTCATGGCAGCTGTTAGTAAATGTAAAGGATCTGTGGAAAATAGATTCATGTGTTAGGGAATAAATGGCTCCCTGACTGATAAACATGAGTAAAGAGCATGCAGCACTTCAGGGAAGGCTGCCAAGAAGGACCACAGATATCCTGGCTGGAGGCTGCAGCAACATCTGCCCGAGTTGCCTTGGAATGCCGTGGCACGGGCAGGCAGTGCATGCTGCAGGGCAGGGAGGCTGGTTTGGTACCACAGATCCTGTCAGAGCCACAGGCAGCCTGGAAGCAGGGAACAGCACCCTGCTGGGGCCTGTCCTGCAGAACTGCCTGCCTGTACAGACAGCAAGCATGGACAGATGGACAACCCCAGCCCCAGGAACCCACTGCAGCCACCCAGCAGGAAGAAGGAGATGCTGTCACTCTGGCACAACCACAGGGCTGATGTTGTGGTTTGGGAAGGCAGGCAGGAGCACTGTGGAGGTTGCCTGTCCCCAGAATGGGATTAGGGGCTAGGCAAGGCTGAGCAGAGCTCAGCACCAACTCAGTGCTCTGCCCTGTCTGTGCCTGCTGTTCAAGAAACACAGAAGAGCAAGTGTCACGAAAATGGTTTATTGTATAAAGCTGTAGGAAATACAGAGGATGCTGAGGTTTAGGACAATTCCTTCTGGAGATGGCTCCAAGCTCCTCTCATAATAGCAAACACACAAACTGATTTGCTGTCATCAAAGCTTCCAAACAAGGATTCAACAAAGATCTGAACACAGAATAATAACACTTCAACATGCATAACGTTTTCTGTTCCTAAGTGAAGCCCGGGTGGGGGGCTAGCCCCTTCATCCTGTAGTTGTGTACAAAATGATGGATATTCATGATGAATGAGTACAAAACAGAAAGAAACCCACAAGAACAGGTTTCCAGAAAAGCACGTGGCTGAATAAGCAGGAAAGCAAGGTTGGCAAAAGTGCCCCAGCAAGACAGAAGCAGAAGGATGTAGAGACAAGGCAGGCATGAGCATCCCACTGAGAGGGGCCTTAGCCCAGGGCCAGCTCAGCCTTTGGGCAAGGATTGCTCAAGGCCTCATGTGAGTCTGGGATGGCTCAAGACACCCTATTTTGTAGTTAGGGCCAACTGGGACCTGGGCAACGCAAAATGCTCCCCCCACAGGTGCCATCTTTGCTTTGCTTCTTATTTGGGATACAGGGAAGGATGAGTGTGGCTGGAAGGAGCCACACTGGGGACACAGGCAGCCCTGCTGCTGGGGGAACAGAGCAGGTTGTGGACATCCTGCTGCCCCCTCAGCTGCTATGCTGGAGCCCTGTGTTTTTATAGACCCTCCCAGCAGCTACTAATCACAGGCACATTCTGTAGGCAATGCTCCCTTCCCTAAATTAATAGTTGTCTCTGGCAGCTGGGCTCTGTATAAGCAGTGCCTGTCCCATGGATCCTCAGGAGAGTGATGGAAAAGGAATAAAGCCCTGACTGCTGTCTGCCTTCTCTAGGGCTCAGCCAGATGCATATGAGCATCAGCAGGCCAGCACTCCCAGCTCCATCTCAGCCACCCCAGCCATGGGAGGTCACGGGTGGATGAGAATGGGGTAGGTGTGGCTAGGCAGAATGCCCCGTACCTACAAGTGACTTGGACTCCTCATTCACAGCTAAGAGAGGGACCCTGGGCAAAGGGTCTGGCCTGCAAAGGGTGAGGTGCTACAGAATTCCAGAGGTGGATCCCATCTGACAGGATGTATGCTCTTCTGGCCACACTCCAGCCTGCTGTCCCCAAACCTCCAGAACAGAAGACAGTGCCCTTCATGCCCGGGCCAGCTGTGCATACAGAAGGCTGTGCAAAGCCAGCTGTGACACAGGCCAGCATGGCCAAGCTGTGTGGCCCCGAGACACTGCCTTTTGTCACCTAGAGCAAGGGAAGCACAGGGAGGAAGAAGTCAGGGTTGTGCCAAGGGGGGAACAGATGCGTGCCAGCGTGCAGATCCAGCAGCCCAGTGCTGAAGCCACTCCTGCCCTTTGCTCAGCTGGGGGCCTGGGCTCGTGCCTGGTTAGACTGGAAGTAAAAAGAAAGAGTAAATAGTGGGGGGGGTGGGTCTTGAAGCTCCTTTTTCAGCTTTATTTAGCTTTGACTGCACAGAGTCTTAGCACAGCATACTCAAGCCTTCAGGGAGGGGGGCTCAGGAACCCCCTGAACACACTGCGGTTCGGGGTCAGCCCCCATCTCCTGTGCCTTGTGCTCTGCCCCTGAAATGCTGCTGGGCAATCTGGCACAAAGGCCCTGAAGAACAGAGGCAGCCCCTGCCCCGCGGTGTCCTCGGGAGCTCATAGGTCGTTGCTGCAGTCACGGCACAGGATCTCATCGTTGTCAGGGATGAAGCCTTTCCCCACCAGCGAGGTGCTGCAGCGGGCACAGTTGAAGCAGTTGTGGTGCCAGTGACGGTCCTCAAAGGACACATATTTGCCACCACCAAAGCCTGTGGGAGGGAATAGAGAGCAATGTCAGAGTCTCTGGGAAACTGGGATGAGCATCCTGAACAGACTGAGCCCTGGCCTGCTCAGTCTTCACACATGGCACTGGTGATGGCACCCAGAACACACCCCAGGATCTAATAGATCTGAAATGCCAATCTTCACTCTTGTGGGGGAAAAAGCACTAAAACTGCTTCAGAGCAGACTTTGCAGGGCTGATGTATTTGGACCAGAATCACAATTTTCTCCCCTAGGAGGAGCAGGGAGAGGAGCTTCACCATCACTGGATGAAGGCAGACAGAACTACTTGAATCCTGGGAAGAGCCATCCTGTCCCAGGCTCCAGCAGAGGCTCCACAGGAGCTTCCTTTCTCTGCTGGCAGTTATTGGACTGGTGAGCTGTGACCCTCTTCTCCCCAGGACTGCAACAAACTGATAAGGAGCAGAGAGGAAGTGGGTGCCTTCGAGCTGTCCTAAGCCAGAATCACCCTCTGAGTCACCAGCTGATTCAGAGCTGCTCCTGCCTTCCCAGCAACAAGAACCTGGGAGTTACAAGGGGGAAGGTCAAGTGGGGGAGGGCAGAAAGGAAGCCAGACTCTCTTAGGGAGTTTTGAAGAAGAGGATCCCTTACTTCCTCTGCCTCAGGCAGGTACAGCAGGTCCAGACCCCCGTGCACCAGGTGCTGCTCTAGGCTTTCCCTGTCTGTGACATGGCAATCAGTATCAAAAAAGGCAAGCTAGAGACATGAGATCATGCTTTGAGGGGTCACTTTGGAGCCTTTACCTGTGGGTAGAGGGAATTGCTCCCACAGGACACAGTTCACCACTTTGAAAGATGCAAAGGGACAGAAGTAGCCCCAGGACCACTGCATCACAGGGTTCCTCAGAGAGCTGTTCTGCTCACCTGTGATGGGCTTTGTGCAGGCACTGCACTTCTTGGCATAGAGGTTCCCAAAGCACTTGATGCAGTACGGGTTGTCATCCTGGGAGGTGAACTGCTGCCCAGCCAAGGGGGTCTTGCAGCCCGTGCAGACAAAGCACTCCTTGTGCCAGGGCTCATCCCGGTAGGTCACTCCTCCCTTGGTGAGGGTCTGCAGGAAGGGAGCACACGCTGGTGACATACAGGCAAAGGCAAAG
Source organism: Certhia americana (assembly GCA_018697195.1). Taxonomy (NCBI): domain Eukaryota; kingdom Metazoa; phylum Chordata; class Aves; order Passeriformes; family Certhiidae; genus Certhia; species Certhia americana. Next base: position 1,882,102 of record CM031876.1, read on the forward strand.
AGCCCAGCTGGGGTGCTGGCACCTGAACCCTCCCCTGACAGGGCTCAGGCAGGAGCAGGGAGTTCCCTGCTGGGGGCTCTGGGCTGTCAGGCCACACGTACCTTTTTGCATCGAGTGCAGCGAGGAGCAAACTTGCTCTCGTAACAGGGGACACAGTAATAATCCTTCTTGTCTGGGATGAAGGACCGTGACCCAATGGGCTGCTGGCAGCTGCTGCATATGAAGCAATGCTCATGCCAGGTCTGTCCATTGTACTCCAGCTTGCGAGAGCCTGCAAAGAGAGCCCTGCAGTGACAGAAGGGAGCAGCACACACCCACCAGGGATGTGTGGGACTGGGCAGGATGAACTGTGGTCCTGTACACCTGGCTCTATGCTTCCCCTCCCCATGGCAGTTCGGGACTGTGGGCAGCTGGAGAGAGGCCCACAGCATAGCCACAAGGGGAGGGCTGCAGGAACGTGTCCCCAGCACAAAGGCCATGGCAGAGATGCCTGATGTAACCTACATCTGAAGATGGTGCCAAAACTTGGCAAAGACACACACGCCTTTGCCTTAGGCCTTCTCCAGAGACACTCACACATCTTCAGTCATTCTGTCTCTTCTTGCCAGCACACAGCAGAAAATGCCCAGGAAACCCTTTGTTATCTCCTCCCTCATTTACTTCCCCATGAAAAAAGGGAACAGATAAATGGTGCTGCTGTAGTCATCACAGCTTGAGATCGTGCTGTTTTGCTGGACAAGCACAGGACCCAGCCCTCTCCATACAGTGACAAGAGGGCAGGAAAACAGAGATCCAACTCTCTTCCATGCTGCTCTCGTGCTGGACCTGCAGCCCCAATTGACACCAAGGGACCAGGAACAAACTGCAGTGCTCGAGTCCGCCTGCTCCTACCTGGCATGACGGTCTTCTCACAGGCGATACATTTGGAGGAGAACTCGCTGCAGTAGCAGTCGTTGCACAGCAGCTCCTTGCCCTGGCAGGTGAAGGGCTCATCAGCCAGAGAGCGGTCGCAGCGGAAGCAACGGAAGCAGTGCTCATGGTAATGGCGGTCCTCGTAGTACAGCTCCTGGGAGTACAGCCAGCATGAGGAGGGGATCAAAGGCCTCAGGAACTGACCTGCTTGTCTGCAGGGCCTCTACTCACCCTGCAGTCGTGGCCGATCAGCTCCTTGCACTCGTCGCAGGTGTTGGCGAAGTGCGCGTCGTAGCAGGGGATGCAGTACGGGCCATTGTCCATCTGGATGTACTTGCGCCCATACAAGGACTCCTTGCAGTTGTCACAGTCAAAGCACTCTGTCATGGTGCTGGTCTGAGGCACTCCTTCACCTGCTGGGATCAGGGTCAGTATCAGCTTAGGCTGTCTGAAATGTCCCTGAGCAACCCTGCCACCTCCAGAGGCCAAGGACCAGAGTCCCTGCACTGAACCAACAGCTGCTGTCAGCACAGGGTACAGACCCACGCTGTGCTCCTGCTTGGGGGCTGCATGCACTTCCCTAAGAGCCTGCAGACATCAGGGCCTGCAGTGAACCTTGCTTCAGGCTTATACTACAGTTCACAGCTGGAGCACTTTGGCACTGCTCAGAAAACCTGGACATGTCAGCAGGCAGCTAAGCTCCTCACTCTTTGCTACCTTCCTGGGAAGTGAAGTGTAAAATAAAAAGGGAGAAATTTCCTGCATGAGATGTTTTGGTTTGGCGCCAAAACCACACACATGCCACGTGGTTGTGTGTCCACTGTGACATCTGAGAGCCAGGCACCCTAAGGGAGATCTGTCTGCCCAACTGCCCTTCTGAGACCCACGCTCAGCCCTGCATGGTCCCTAGCAGGACTCCTCATGATGGCTGAAAGCTCTGCCTGAGGGGCAGCTAGCAGCTCAAACCCTGGAACTTCTGAAAGCAGAGGTTTAAAGCAGCTGCTCCATAGGGAAGCAGGAATTGGGCATTCTGCACGGTGCCTTGGCTGTGGAGCCTCATCCCAGCAAACTGCTCTGCATGTGTTGCTCCAACTACAAACACTCTTCAGGGAGAAGCTGTCGGGACAGGTGGGTGTTCCATGAACACCTGTTGGGGCTTGGCATGAAGGAGACCTGATACCTGTCCTTGCTTCTTATCTCCCTCACAGACAATAGGTTTGTGGAACTATTTTGCTTTCTTTGGAGCACTAACTCCAGAACAAGAGTATCTTCCTCCTGTTTAATTTAGCCTGGTTATTCCTTAAACATGGATTTTTCCACTTGCAAAATCACACCCGTCTTTAACCCAGACTGCTGTCATGTGTAGACAAGTCCATTGAGTTACATGGGAGCTGTCAGCTGCAGAGCACCTCCACTGCCCTGTTCTTCACGAACCCACCCACTTCACAAAGAGCAGCTACAGCTCAATCTGCAGTTAAGCATTTAATGGTCAGGGAGATCCCTCCCAGCCCCTGCAGCCCTTCCTCTCGGCAGGCTGTAGGTTAGGAGGCAGCCTACAGGGCAGGAGCTGATCCACAGAGCTCTGACTCACAGCCCAGAGCTCCCCAGGGCTATTCTTGGCCAAGCCACACAGCTCCCAGCTGTTGTCAAGCCTGGTATGTGTCGATAGGACTGATGGAGAATAAATCCAGTGCTCCCACATGGCTATGTGACCAGCCGAGGGGGAACAAAGTCCCTTTTCAGACACTCGTTACCAGCTGCCACCCAGGCCACTGCCCACTCTGTGCCCTCCAGCGTGGCAGACCAGTGCGTGGCTGTGGAGCAGCTCCAGGGCATGTCCCTGCCAGCAACACGGGCTGGGGACTGTGCTCCCCCCAGCCTCCCCCTAAACTCCAACCAGCAGCCGTGTGCTGCCTGCAGAACAAGGCAATGTCCAGGGTGTTCCTGGACACAAGGCAGGCACACAGTGGTTTGCTGCAAGGTGCTGAACTGGACCTGCTGCTCCAACTTGTGCTGGTCCCCTCAGTGTCCCTTCCCTCTGGGACACCCCTGAGGTGCTCCCCTGACTGGGCAGCAGCTCCCCTGACCCCCACACAGCTCTCACCCACTGCTGCCTTCTCTGCCACTCCACTTGCCTTCACTCACTGAAGCTACCTGGGACCTTTCTCTCTGGCAAAGAATTAAATGAAATTCCCAACTCTCCTCCTTCCCCTCCCAGCCCTGGTGAAGGGAAATTTCCAAGGTGTGTCTGTAATAAGAGGACCTCTAAGGAGCACTCCTGGCCTGGGAGCTAAAGCACTACCAGAGCAGGGAACTTCCATGTTTCTCAACGGGCTGCACTTTAGCTCTGTGGTCCAGTAATACAGGCTCAGAGGACATCAGAAAACACAAAGGAAGAAAAAAACCTGGATGAAGAAGGCTGGGGTTTTACCAGTGATGAGGAATGAGCCTCCTTAGCACCCTGATGGTGTCAGAAGAGGAAGTGAAAAACAAACCCTCCAGGAATGATAAACCAAGGAGGACCCTAAAGCAGTGGGCCAGGCTTGTCTCCACTTTGAGCAGCTGTTCCCCAAAGTGTGTGCACGCCTGCTGTGTGAGCTGAGTTCTGCTCCCCAGGCTGTGGGTGCAGCAGAGCCAGGCCCACGAGCCTCACGTGGCCAAGGCTACAGCCAGCACACACGGGAACAGACTTTGTGCTGCCTTTTCAACAGAACAAGAACAAGCCCAGGAAGTTTGCTTAGGGTTATTTGTGTTAGATAAGCTGTTTGCTCCCTTTGTTCTTCTCTCAGATGCAGAGCTCATAGTGCTGGGGCGTTGAAGACTGGGCAGCGCCAAAGCAAACGCAGCATCTTCATCCCTGAGATGTGGTGCTGTGAGACTGAACACACCAGGAAGAGGAAGGTGGGACAAAAGAAACAGAGTAAAAGAAATAGTAGAAAAGCCCACAATTCTTACTGTGATTGTAATGATGAACCTGGGAATTGCCTTCCTTATGAAGGAAAGAGGTAGAGTTTTAAAATGCATTAAAAATCCCTTTAACCGAGGCTCAGACATGGAAGGTACAATACAGACATTCACTCTTGTGCCAATGAGCACGTGCTTATCCTTTGCACCACCCAGTAAATATCAGCTGTGTGTTGGGTGTGCTGGGCTGGTATCAGGAACGCCTTCAAATGCTAACCAAGGTGTTGCCCTATAATGATGGGATTGCAGTTACAAATACAGTGTTTGCCCATTGCCAGATGGCTCTAGTCGGGGGGACAAGGCTTGCTGAAGCAGGGTGATAAATGGAGCTGGATGTGGGATACTGCTCAGCTGTCTTGCTAACTGTTGAAGGGCAAAAATAAGCACAGATATATGCCTGTCAGCTGCCTCCTCTTTCCCTCTGAAAGATGTAGTTGTGCTCATGGAGCAAAGGTTCAGTTCCTCTCCTGTGCCCATGAACAAACAGCTTTAGGAACAAGAGCTCCACTCACAAACAACACTCAAAGTGCTCCACGATGCAAATCTGATCAGTCTGAAGCAGAGCTCAGAATAGCCTCATGTATGGAAAAGGTCAGCAATTTGTCAAGGAAGCACAGCAAAGTCCACTTTCTAATTAGAGAGTAACATGCACCCAACACCACCCTGGTGTCATTGTCCCAGGCCGAAGCAGATGGCTTAGCAACAGCTCCAGGAAATCATTACAGTAATTTTAGCAGCAATAAACCAGGGATTTGTTATGCAAAGGAGGCAATACAGGCAGAGTAGGGCCTGATTCACACAATCACTGAAGAGTTTAACCAGTTCCTCCTACAATGAACTCCTTATGTGCGTGGTGAACCTGTAACCCCATGTAACTTCACACCACTTTGCTGTGTGTTGTCAGCTCATAACCAGCTGCTCCATAGAGTCACCCTAGAGTAATCCACGGGGCTATTCCTAGGGAAACACTTCATCTTTCCAGGACACAGGAAAAGACCTGCTTTTGACTGTCTGTCAGGACCCTGCCCATTCTCACCTCCCCAGGACTCTCTGAGCATAAATATAAGCAGTTGCAGTTCACACCTAAACAAACACACAGAAGAGAAAGCAGGACCTCACTGGGACAGGCAAGTATTCCCCATGTAAGGATGAAACCATCCAGGAACATGGCTTTGAAAGACAGTCCTCAAAGCACTCCAAGGTCAGCAGAGGAGAAGAACACTTTTTGTTCCTGCTAGCTTTCCAGAACCATTATGGGTCCTGGAATCTGCAGGAAATTGTTTCTGCCTGCAGGCGACCCTAAAAGGCAAACCAGCTGCTTGCTCTGAGGAGCAGCTCCAGCCCCTCCGTTATGCTGGGAGTGCTTTCATTCCATGTTTCCTGACACCACTTCTGGGGATCTGCACAGGGTCACTGTGCACCCTGGACCCAGGCTGGCCCAGGTTCCTGGGGAGGGGTTAGGGGTGAGCTCCCTGGGGTGCTGTGGGGGTTTCTCCACACTTACTCATGCTGCTGCCTCCCTGTACCCTGTCACTCTGCTCCCAAACCCACCAGCACCACTGCAGACCTGGTGCGTCTCCAGGGCTGCTAGATGAGAGCTTGAGGCAGCTGGGGAGAGGTCCCAGTGCTCCCTCAGGGTCACCCAGCTTGCATGGGGCACCCTTGGGAGCAGAATTGCATCAAACCTTCACCAGCCTGCTTGCAGCACTAGTGAGTCATTTCCTGCCCTCAGCTCTCGCCTCCAAGCTGCCTTTCAGCCTCAGCCTTCCCTGGGACAACTCCGAAACCTTAAGTAGGAAGGAGGGCTCCAGCACGGCAAGGAGCTGATTCTTTGCAGGGACCATCAGGACAGCCACAGGCCTCACATGGCAGCTTCCCCATCACCAGCACAACCAGAGGATGCTGCGGGTCATTCTCCAACACCACAATGAAAATTCGGTTCTTGCAGTCAGCCTCAGAGGCAGGAGATAAGCAGATCAGCTGAGTGTATGGCCACAGCCTCCCTGCACCACTGGGGTGTTGTGCTCATACATGTGCACACACCGAGCTCTGCTGGGCAAGCTGTACCTCAGCCTTTCCCCCAAGCATGGGCAGGACACCCTCCTGCTCACAGCAGGCATGGGTTGCTCCAGGCTCCGCAACAGATTGAGTAAAAGGAGCTGGCAGCACTGTAAAGAAACACCTTGTATTTCAAATAAAATAACTTGCTGTCAGCAAGGCAAGCAGCTTCCTGAAAATGCCCACAACTTTGTGAGGAAGAAGCAGCAAGATCCGTTAAAACTGAAGTGGCAGAATCTGACAAGCCACAAGACCTAAATTGTTTCATGATTTTAATAGTCTTTAGAATGACAAAATAAGGGTTTCCGAGGTGCCCCATCCAAAGAACAAAGCAGTATCACAGACTCCTGACAGCTCTGCATATAGATAAAGGATAGTGCCAAAACCCCACCTATCACACAAATGTCTGATTGTACTTTTAAACAGGATACAATCAGTAAGAAAATCACACCTGCCTCGAGGTGCCTGCAGGAAACGCTGTGCTGTTTGCACAGTCATGGTGGAGACATCACACCTGGTCCAAGCTGAGCAAGGGCAAGCTGCCACCACTGCTGTGCTGGGCTTGTGAGCAGCACAGGCAGAGGCACAAGAGACAACCTTCACAAAAAAGGATACAATTCAGCCCTTGCTCTGGATGTAATTTCTACAAGGAAAGCTAATTCTACCAGGGTCTGAGAAAGAAGTTGAAGAGTCCATACTATGCAACCATAAAATTAAAAACTGTGCCTAGGAAGGAAGGAGGGAATGGTTTCAGAGTTAAAAATTTAGTACTAAGTATCTGTATGGAGTTAACTATTTTAGGTTCTGAATAAAATCCTGGCCCTTCAGAGGTGTAGCTAACAGCAGTAAAACTGCTTGGGAACACGCAGAGCAGGCAGCCTATGTCATTCTGCTGACATTAAATTGGAATGTTTGCTCAAGAGATCAACTCTTAATCTTACACAAAATGAGCACAAAGTAAGCAAATTCTGTGCACTCAACAGGAAGTCAAGGAATTTAAATCATTTGAGCACTTTGGACCCATCACATTCAAACAGACCATTAATTGATGGAGGAAGTCTGAGAGCAGAGGAGCAAGATAGAACACACCAGAAACTTCTGCCCAGCTCAACACAGACCCTTCTATCAGGCAGTTAAGAAACCCACGGTTTAAAAGCATACCAGGAGAGATTCTGGCTTGTCTCTGAGGAGGCTGAAGAGAAAAGAGAGACAGCCTGGCTGAAACTCCTCGTGACAGGTACCTTCCCTGCCACGTGCCAGTGACAAGCAGGGGACACTGGCAGCCAGGCACAGCTACCACTGAGGCAGGGGGATGGCTGAGGGCAGCAGCTGCACACATGGTCACAGTGGCCATAAGAGGAAGAAAGATGCTGAAGCCAAGTTTCAGGGAATGTGACTGATCACAGGAGCTTTGGTGTGATCGGAGGAGCAAGAGTCCAGAGAAAGGGCTGCTCCTGTCAGTTCTTAAAAAGGAGCAAGGAACAGGTGTGCAGTTACTCTCAATGTTGTGAGCATGTTACAATCTAGCACTGAAAGTTTAATTTTGGACTGAATTGGTTTATACCCATGTAACCCACAGCCATATAAATTCCTCACTGCTTATCCAACTTAAAATCTGAGGACTCCTGGCAATCGTGTTTTCAAGATCTCTTTGCCCCGCAAAATAAAGGTCATATGCAGTACAACAGAATTCAAACATGAAAGCGTGACAGGAAATGACTAACCGCACACTGGGGCCAATGTACCTTCATCTTGGATCAGCTCAGCACACAAGAATCCTGCAACTCAAACAGACATCATAGCCTATATGCAGAAAAAATAATCTGACTGCTCTAGATGCTAGAGCCTGTGCATCTCAGTGTAGATATTACTGCAAAATAATGTAATTCCGCTCTATTTCCCTGAAGTTCTCACACAACTGAATCCTTATGCTGTAGTTTGTACTTTTCCTTTCCTTAGATACAGCTGCTTTTTAAATTGAGGATGAAGCCACTCTTATTTCTGAGTTGATACATAATTTAAGTTAGTATTTACAAAGCTTTCTGCAGTCCTTAATAAAAGATACAGGATTACACCTCTGTTTTGCTCCAAAAGGCAATCAAGGGACTGCCTCAAGCACTGGACACAGCCCTAGTGAACGTGTTTTTAGCTCACATGCTGAAAACCAGCCTGTACAATTTGAGCCCAGTCCTCTATTCCCTGTCACCCCAGCAAGCCTGAAAGCTCTTTTGCTGATTGAGGCTCTGCTCAGCTTCATGTTTCTTTTCAATAAACAAAGCAATTTTGACTTCCAGTAGCAAGAAAAGACACATATCCCAGACACGCTTTATTTAATGCATGCCTATTACTTAAAGGGCAAAGTGAATTTTTTCACCAAATTTGGTCAAAATCCTCCCTCTTCCGATTTGATTCTTTGCCTCCTGAACACAAGTATTTGCGGTTGGTTTCTTGCATACAAGCAGATCTATTGATGGAGAGATAATAACGCATCTAAGCCCTGGCAGTTTTGTTCCTTTGGGGGCTCTTCAAAATCCACAGAGAGAAGAGAAAGCCGTGAAGGTGACAGGAGATGCTGTAGTGACATTTGTGCACCCTCCCTCTGCCACAGATCACTGAGGGCCTCTCCACCTGTGCTGGCTCGTAGCCCAAGGAACACGGACAGCCTCCATATAAAGTGCTTTTTCCAGCTGCTGGTGTCCCTTGCAAGCAAAGGTAATGCCAGCCCTGCAGCACGAAGCATGCGAGCAGCTTCTAAATCTGGGGGAGGACTGAATCCTGGCAAAGACAAATTGTCTCATGTTACCACCCCGGGAACGGCTTGACCGGGCTCCGAAACAAAAACTAGGATCATTTGTTGCCCGGGAGATGCTGTGTGTGCCAGCTGCAAGCCTACCGAAACAGGGCAGCGCTCTCAAGGGCAGCACAGCCGAGGAGAGGGGACAGATGGGATCGCTGGGAGGAAAAGAGAACACCTTCTAGTCATTGCCTTGCCAGCCTAGAAGTGAAACAAGTTCCCTTCTGTGAACTGAAGACTTCTCTGCCAGGTGATCTGGTCAGCACGTGTCATTTACTTGCATGATACAGAGCTAGTTTTCTCACTGACACCTTTAAAATTACTCTTAAGCGCTGAAAAATTTAAATGATAGAAGCCATCAGTTGCAATTGTCACGTATTACACATAAAATCTCTACAAAATAACTTCTTGTAAGTACTAAAAAGAAATTTGCAAGATGCAACATGCACTCCTGTTTCTGCTGTGCAGTCTGGTGGCACTCATGAAAGGGAAAACTGTGCCACATCCAAAAGATTCCACATTTACTATGGGGAAACAGCTATCTTAAGGGACACAAATGCTCACAAAATTTATGAATACCTTTATATCATGCAGCTACACATGGAATTTCCAACACCATGCCCCTGCCCATGGGACATGTCTATCTCAGAACTGAGCTGCTGCTGGCAGGCAGCTCAGTAAACATGTGGACTGACTGTGCCTAAAAACTCAGAAAGAAGAGGAAAAGCTGTTCCTCTATAGAAAAAAAAAATCCTACATGAACAGGAAAGAAGTAACAACATCAAGAGTCCCTGATCCGGGTCTGTGGCTCCTTTACAGAACCTCATTCTCTCATTCCTATCGAGATTTACAAAGAAACCTACATGAAACACATCTCTCACAGGTTAAAAAGGATCAGAAAGAGCAGAATTTTCCCTAACACAGGCTCCTCTCTTGGCAACTTTCAGCTGAACACCAAGAAGACCTGCTGTCAGCCCTTGAAGCAGTAGATGTGAAGCAATGCCTCGTTTCTTTGCTGCAGGGAAGGTGCTCCACACTCATTGATGCTGATGGAAGCAACAGTGCACTCTGACTATTGGGAAAAAGTTCCTAAAGCTGCTCACATGCTCAAGCAGCCCAAGGATCAAGGGCTTCACTGCAACACAAACAACCCTCCCTCTCATCAGAACAAAACTGCTCCATTTAACAAGCTATTTGTCCCGAACTGGCACACCTTGGAAATAAAAGCTCAGCCCAATTCCATTACCTTGCATTGCTGAAAGTGATGGAGCAGCACGAACCCAGCTGAGCCAGGATGCTCCTCTAGCCACACATCTCACTGTCAGCTACAGCAGGTGCCACCAGCCAGACACTCTCATGAGTAAATCATCACTTCACTAGCAAACACTCAAGTGCTTGTCCAGCAACAAAAGCAGTCACATCATAAACCAAGGGTGACATCAGCACAGGGATTGTATTTCCATAAGGGGTTTAAATGTCATTACTTGTGACTAGAAATTGGACACTTGCAATAAAAGTTACTCTAAATTTTCACGAGAGATATGATTCCGTTTTTGTGTAGATATATTTCACTTCCAAAGCCTTTCTGTTGCTCTATGTCGTGATGACAGGAAAAAACCAAAAGAGAAGTAGCAAAACTCCTAACATAAAGTGAAAAACTCATGATCATTATTAGCCTGACTTACCAAGTCAAGTGCTAACAAGGTGAGCAGCAGAACCTGGATTGTCACTTGAAAGGGTCAAACAATGTGATCTACTCCAGGCCCTGTTATTCAAGGTCTCTGCATTGCCCTCTTCCATTCTTATTCAAAGTTATCCTCTACATCTTTGAAAATTCAAACTCAAAGCTATCAAGGACCTGAAAGCATTATTTCATCATCCTGTAGCTGTTGCTGTTTCACATGGCATGAAGCACAACACAAACTGTGCACCTTCACCAACCTGATGTGCAGTTATGATTTCCCACACTCAGCTCTGGGCTCTCCAAAAGCAACACATCCAAGACTTCTACACACGCACATGGGGCCAGATTTAATCTTTCTGTGAGTTATATGATGTTTTCATAGGGTTGAGAAATAGCAGAAATAAAATTTCTCTTGGCTGAGATAGATGCAAAACACGCTGTGCACTTTCTGCTTTTAATGACTCTTGGTGAGTACCACTACTAGTCTGTGTATTCCAGAATGTTCTGAGTTAGGCACACAGCAATTTTCTTGATGTGAACTGTTCACTGCATTTAAAGGAGCTACTGAAATGCCTTTAGATTTAAATGCTGACTTTTCTTCTTGAAAATGTCCATGTGCCAAGGAAGGAGGCTGATGAGAATAAATAATCCAAATTTAAGGACAGAAACTAAAGATTTACCTGGGAAGCAGTTTAGCTCCCTGTCTCTTTACTGCCAGTAATACAAACATATTGGATGATCCAGTGCAAGATCATTAATCAGTCCTCAGTTTCCACAGAGCTGACATCCCATACCCATCACTGGACTGAGGCTTCCTCAATTCCCTAACAGCTGTCAGCAGCAGAAACATTATTTACCCTGTAATACCTGCAGGTCAGGGAGTAATGCTATCTCCCTCCTGGGATTTGCACCTCAGAGATTCTGACACTAGGCAAGGCCTGTGGAACTAAAAATGGAACCAAGAGCCAAGTTCCTGCTTTCTTCTCCTTCTGAGATGCAGCACATATCCCTCTCAGTGGAAACTGTGACACACACTAACATGTGTCACAGACCTGCATCTATAGATTGCACAACCCCAACTGTGAGAAGCAGGAGAAAAGGGAGGAGGAGGAGGAGGAAGAGAGGGACGTGGTCTTTAAGATCCTTTCCAACCCTGTAAGAGACAGACACAGTGCTGTGCTGTTACAGAGCACAGCTAATCCAGAGTCCAGATCACTCAACCAACATCATCGTGCCTCTGGGAGCTGCTCTTGCTATTTAAACTTGTGGGTGAGCAGTGAGCGGGCTGAGCTGGCAGGCACAACTGGAACAGGGCAGCCCCAGGAAGTTATGCACCACGTTCAAAATGGGTTAGTTTATAAGAAAGGAAAAAGCCACGTTTTCCTTAATTGAGGGTAGTGGAATTCCAAGTGAGGCCAAAAGCCTGGGAAAAGTCAGGAGTTTAGGCTGGTACTGGGGCTCATGATGCTGACAAACACAGTCCTTGCACTCAGGGACACCTTAGGAGCCATGGTTTTTGTTGCTATTCTTTTTTTGTTGCCTTCCCATCCTGATCAATATCCAGGAACAGTGCCATCATGTGTGGACCTCAGAAAGGAATCTTTGTCTTCAACTGTGCTGAAGGTTAGGCCTTTCAGATACATATTTTATATGATTCCCTTTCTTTGGTTTCATTAGAAGAACTAGGAAAAGACATTTTTTACAAGAAGCATGAGTGTACACACAGGTTGTGTATGATCTGCAGCCACACAGACCTGAACCACAACAGAAATTACCTCTGACACACTTACATGAGGGAAATCTTGTGGGCTTGGATCATTTAAGTAAGGTTGCTTTACAGCTACAGGAACAACAGTTGGCCAGAAGGTGTTTTAAATGAGTAAGATACAGGCTGAAAATCAACTGCTAATTGTTTTTACAATTTGTATTTTATATTAAAAAACTTCCTTAAGACCTTAAGAGGCAGAGCTGAGTCTAGAAAGGATTTTTATGGCTAAACCTGAAAGCAGGGATCTAGAACAGAACTAGTCCATTACATCTCAAATCTTGATCCTGGGTTCTGCTTCAAGCAGCTGGGATTATTTCTCCAGTTCAGCAAATTCCTGTTTCTAAATCCCATTCTGATATTTAAATAAATTTGGAGAAGACACTGAGTTGTCATTCTGCTTCATAGATAACAAGATCAGAATTGTATTGTTTGATGTATTTCTAAGAGAACACTTGAAATTTGGGCAAACAAATTTAAAGTATCAAGATCATATTTACATTCCAGGGTAATAATTAAATACTTAATATCTTGTAGTTCCACTATTCTAGGTTTTTCTACACACCAAAATATTTAGTCATGTGAAAACCATCTGTAGCAGCTGGAAGACATTCATTTGGTCTGCCAAGATTAATTAGTTTAAAAATACATAAATAAAGTGTTCATTTTATTTCCAAAAAGCTGCTGCTCTTGGTTCTCTTAGGGTGCTGGTGATTAATGCTTATGGAAGGTTCTCAAAAAGAGGTATCAGATGCCAGTTTCACAAATATCTGTGAAGTAAAACAAGGCCTGTGTTTAGGTTAATACTCTTCTGGACTAACCCATTATTCACAGCAAAACAAAACTAGTTGGCAAACCCTATTTTTAGTTTTTATTCTATGCTCTCAAATCCACAATGCTGAAATCTGCTTTTCAAAATCGATGAAAACAAATTTCTCTTCAGGACTGGGGTTTGCACACCCATGTTTAAGAATTACAAGACCTAAGTCTCCAAGCATGTCTTTTCTCTCCAAGAAGCTCCTGCATAATCTTCATAGAGCTTTTCAAAGTCAAGTAAACAAAACACACAGCTGAAACTGTAAAAAGGGTTGAATTTGGCTTAGTATCCATAGGGATCACTTCTCTGGCCAACAGCTTGCAAAGGGTTATTTCTTGGCTCATCATTTTTGTTTTGCTGGAAGATACTGAGGTTTTAGTGAAGTTTCTGCAGATCATGCAACGGCATTCAACATTTTTTGCTCAGCTAAAGAGTTAAGTCACTGCAGCTCTCCAATGGCTTGAAGATTATGGGTGTAGGAAAAGGGAATGCTCAGAGAGGGGAACTTTTGAGCAGCCACCACTAAACTGCGGTTAAAACAGACACCAATGACTCTATTCAGCTCCCAAACCTCAGACAGTTTCCATTTTCTCAATAACAAAGCATTTTTGTGGAATGAGGTAACAGCCTCCATCTGCCAGGTCGACATCTCCACTAAGATTTCTCAAGAGCGTGGCTGACGAAGGCTGGCCAGCAGAGCCAGCCACAGGACGAGAGGCAGGAGAGTCCCTTTTGCCTGGGCAACTCAGGAGAGAGTTGCCAGTTGCCACGGGGAGAGAAACCTCTGTGGCACCATCACACAAACTCTCCTGGGAGTTTGATTCAGCAAGCTCCACACACTGCACAGCTGAAGAGTCAAAAGGTCAGGAAAAAGGTTGAGACTTGTCACTCTGGATGGCTGGGGCCGGGCAGGAGGGAGCAGAATGGGTGTCACGGGTCCAACAGCCCCTCGTGGGTGGGTCATGAGCACAGGGTGTGTGATTTAGAAGCAAACACAGATCTGCAGGCACACGCTGCCAGATGCACAGTGCAAAGGCCAGGGCAGACATCCTATAGCCTGAGGACAGCACTGCCCATGGGACTGGCCACTCAAGCTGCCACACACCCTCCTACACCTGAAATGCTAAATATCTGAGGCAGAGCAGTTACAGCCTCAGAACACAGCCTGGGAGAGGATTTGGGTTTGTTCTGTCTTTATTTCTTGAATTTGGCAGCCTATATTTTGACTTCTCAGTTCCAGGGATGCTGAGCACCCAATCTTTCAATTTCAGGCAAAGCCAGCTCAGTTCTTCTGAAAAGCAGACTTTCACTTAAATCCAGATGAAGATTCCAGCTCCTGTCAGGACCCCCTCATCTGACTCTTGTCTCCCTGTGAGTGGCCAGTCACTCAGCTCTCTTGCAATTTTGAGACCCTCATCTCCAGGTTCAACTCCTCCTCATCTGGTTCTCCCATCTAAAGCAAGGCAATTTTCCAGTTGGTTTTCTGATGGCCTTTGCATTCCTTTAACACTTCCTTCTGAAGTTTAGAAAACATTAACACTAACCTCCTTGCTCTTTTGTGGAATTCCAGCTGTGTGCCTACATGGATACCTGGTGAGTGGCACCTTCTTTCCTGGCCAGGACAAAGCATTTCCCAAGCTCATTTTCTTCCTATGAGGAATGCTGCTGTCAAATCTCAAAAATCCACACTGCTAATACGAGCCTTTTACAAGGTCAGCCAAAGAGGACTTCCATCAAGGATGAGCTTTGCTGGAGAAGGCTCCCTGGGGATTATCAGAATAGTACAATCAAGCCCAGATGGCCACAATGTGCTGAACACATTTCCCGAAAACACAGCAGTAAGGCAGAGGCCTCTACAAATCAAAGTCCACCCTGATTCCTGCCATCTGCTGAACACTGAGGGCCAGGCTGAGGCCTTTGGGAAAGGTCAGGATAGTCTTACAGGCTCTCAAGATATTGCTTTTGTTCTCACTATTTGCTTCTCAATTCCTTCGTTAGAAGATACTAATCTCTTTGTAAGGCAGTTACTTGGAGCCAAGACTTTAGATATTATTGCAAAACATATGCTTAAAAGAGACTGGAAATTATGCTGGCAGTGTTACAGAGGGGAGCAAAGCACAGCTTTGGGTCAAAACAAACAAAAAAAAATGTAAGCTAGTAAGCAATTCCCATGCAATAGTTTAGGAGAGCCAGCAAAAGCTTCTTCTAGAAGAAAACAATGCTGTGAGAACGAAGCTAACGAGAGCTGGCTCTTAGAAAAATAAAACAGCTAGGTAATGAGCCAACAGCACATATCCAAGAGAATCTTTCTGGGAAACCGACCCAAGCCATTACGCTGGAAAGCCCTGAGGGACTAGGGACCTTGAGGCTAAAAGCTGGCAAATTGCTTCATCAGTTAAGGCTGGTCTCAATGTTTCCTACTGTGTAAAAATAATTTGTTTTAGCCTACAGGTCTCTACAGAGCACTGGGTAAATTCAGGCTACTTCCTCTGGGAAGGGAAACGGAGTGTCTGGCAGAGCTCTGCCCAGTGGGATATTTTCAGGGGTTTCCCACCATCACTGACAGCCCTCCAGCCCAAGGTTGGCCCAGCACACTCAGCCCATTGGCTCTGCTGTATTCCCTCAGAGCTGCCACGGTGCACTGGGCACCACACGCCCATTACTGGGCTGGGAACATCCCCCGAGCTGCTCTGGTCACATTAACACAACATGATGAATGTACCTCTGTAAAATCACCTTCTGGAGGCTCAGTCACCCAAAATGGATGCAGTCAGGCCAGTGATCCTGATATATCTTGTTTTCCAGAGTGATAAGGAGGAGACTTTGTTCTCTCTCTTTCAGAGATTAATTCATACACCCACCAGGATCTAAGTGCTGATACTGAGTGGCAGCCCACTGGTTTATTGCCAGTCCAGCTCCCAGCCACAGGACCCTACCAAGAGCACAAGACAATGAATGTGTGCTCCAGCCAGGCTTCTGCGTCAGCAGAGAAAATCCCCACATTGGCAGGGGATGTCAAGGTGCTGTCTAATGACTTGCTTTCTCTTCCAACTCCTCTGATTCACGTTGCCATCTTCCTTGCAACTGACCTAAATAACATGTTCAGGCAGCACTGGAAGTGTTTCTATCTCATACTGCATTAACTGTGAGATCTTTGCATCTGGAAAGGGAATTTCACAGGGAAGTCACACCACAGGTGAATTAACAGTGTCCTTCTCAAGAAAGGAAGAGAAGCACCCTGTCTTATCCCATCAGGGAGACTTCCTGGCTGCAGGAGAACAAAGGTTGCCCAAGAGAAGGGAAAATACATATTAAGTCTGCGCCCAAGCCCCAGCAGATCTGAACAATGTGGGCAGATTACTCAGTTACCTCATTTCCAGGTGTGCTGTCAGCATGAGCCATGACTGGCTTGGAATGAAAAAGGTAAAACTGTTCCTAGATCTGGACTTAGTCTGCATAATTTATGGTAATTATTACTCAATAGCCATTAATCCCTTAATGCCATATCACACTCTCAGTCCTCAGTTCTCTCTAAACTTCTGGTCATCACAGACAATTCCACTGCAGAAGGGGCTGAAGGACAGGGTGCAGGACCACACTGTCACTCCACAGCCCAAGGCCTCAGGAAGGGAAAAGCAAAGAAAGCCACCCTAGAAGGACTTCAGCAGGTCAGCCCTCTCCAGACACATGGTGAGTATGTGTACTGGTAACAAATAGGCACTGAAACCATCCTTATCCCAAATTACAGACCTCTCCATCTCTTCACTATAGCACCATCTGTAACTCAGGTGTCCAACAGCACGAGGCAATCCCATCCCTGTCACTCCACATTGATACTCTCCCAATCTCACTCTTCTCTTTACTGTAAGCTGGGGCACTTCCAAGAGCCACGTAAATATCTCCTATCCTTCCTATCCATAGCAGACTACAGATCTCAGTGTTACCTTATGGCAGTGGTCCTCACAGGCTGTGTGCTGAGGAACTGAAAAAGTCAATTGAAAATGCAGTTATTGCCAACAAGGAAAGTGACTGTGGGGAAATACAGAAGAGTATTCTGAAGCTGCAGCACGGAGTGCCACAGCACTTCCAGCTTTCAGGTGAGGAAGTGTTCACCTGGGGCTGCTGCACTATACCTTGTGAGGCAGACACTAGAGCCTCAGTAGCCTAACAGATGCCTTTCTTATTCCAAAGATACACGTGAATACAGACAGAGTTCTCCTATTGCAATAGAAAGGAAGTTATACTTGAGCCATACCAACTCTTTTGCAGGTAATTGAGCTTCAAAACTTACGCAGAAAAGCTGCCAGCAAAACTTGTGCCTCTTTGTGCTACAGTCGGTCTGTAACAACTAGTGTGCACGTGTTATCTCTAGTTTTTATTAGCTCATATTTACTTTGGCTACACATCCAAGCAGTCATTTAAACAGGGTGAGAGAGGAAAATCTTGGACTCGCAACAATGGCCAAGCAGTTTAATCTACCACTGGGGACAAAGACTTGACTCCTATTCAGCGTGTAGCGCTGGCAGGGTCAAGTGTAACATGTGCTGAAGGAAGCACTAGGGAAGCAGATCTCTGACTGTTCAAACAACACCAAGCATTTCCTTGAGCTATTCAGAGTTCTCTTTGCCCCTCCTGGGTAGAGAAAACAGCTCCAGCTGTCCCAGTCACCTGCGCTGGCTTCTCCACTCACTGGATTCATGACATTGGTGGCCGCCAACAGCTCCAGGTTAGATGCACTACATTCCCCATTCCTCACAGCTCAGATGTTCAAAGCTAAGTTAGGAAGCAGTCAAGATCATGTCCTTGGCATCAGCACCAGGTTGGTGCTGGAAGATAATTTATACTCCTGAGCAGAACTGGCACTGAGCAGATTGGCCATAAACATCAACAAACTGTTCCAGCTGACACCAGTCAGGAGGGTCCAGAATTAATATTTATCCATGCTGCTGATTTAACAATTTTTTTGTTTTTGTTTTGATTTAGGAAGTTCAAAATACTTCACATAAAAGAACTCTGCAGTTTACAAGTGTGGGACGATCTACAGTAACGTATTCAGAGGCAAATAAAAAATTAAATGTATTAACAATCAGATGACCACAGGTCAAATCAAGTCAAAATGAGACTACACTAAGAACTAAATTTCAGGATTTTTATTCTGTTGCTCTTTGAATTCTGTGTGAAGACATTACTAAATAATTCTTAACTATTAATTTAGCCCTAATGGCCGTGCCCTTCTGATTCCCCCCAGAGTAATGTTATTGGTGAGCCTCTGTGAGTAAGAGCAGAATCATTTGTTAAAATTGTTTTCCATTTAGCAAGTATCTATAGACAGTGGTCCCTCAGCAGAGGCATTTCTGCTGGGGTGAAATACAGGAAGGTGGAAGCCATGTGGCATTCTTCAATTTCCCCTTTCCTTTCACAATCAGACCCTTGATATTTTCTTCAACAGGAAAACTGACATTCCCCTTCTGTGTAAACTGCTGACAATTGTATTTTACACCTGGTAAAACCAGAGCAAAACGGAAGGAAGAGAAGAAACAAAGACCAAGGACTTTTCTCAGCAACTACATCTCCACAGAATGAAGTATTTTCCTTTCCCCACTTCAGAGCAGACAGAGGCCAGTAAACACACCCCAGCCTTTGTGGGAAATGCCCCCTCCTCACTGGAGGGTGGCTGCAGGACAGTGTCCACGGCAGCAGCTTCCCAGACAGCAGCCATGAAAGCAAAACAGCCTGTACAGCTTGGCCCTTCTGCCTACAACCTCACTTGAAAAGTGACCCTAATGCTCTTGGTAGTAGTAATCTCAAGATCAAATACTACTGGTAAAGCTAACAACTGGTCGTCTTCTTCCTTTCCTAGATACAGCTGGTATTTAGGGTGATAGCTATCCCCTCCTTTTTTAAAAAACCCTACCTGAGTAAAATGCTTATATCGATTTTGATGACACCACCAAGGCAAAACACTATGAAGTTCTCTCCGAGTTCTTCCAGTTTGGCCATAGAAATTGCACTTATTTCAGCAGAAGCAGTCAAAGTCCCCTAAGGAATGAGCCACTTGCACTCGGAGCAAAACTGCAAACATCCTTGGCAGCACCTTCCTGCCAGAGCACCTGGGCAATCTGAGAACAGCACATGTCATCCAGGGATACTGAACACTGAACACCACAGGAGAAATGGTTTCTGACTTGAGCAATTAAAAGGAATTATGGAGCTGTTTGTCCAGTTAAGATGTTTGGCTCTTATCCAGAGCAGCCAGACCCCAGTTTTCTGGGTACCTTCTTTATCACACAAAAGGTGAAGCAGAGTGACAAGGTTTAACTCCTGTCTCTCTCCTGAGGTTGCTGCTGCAACTGTGGCTCATCAAGCACAGCCTCATGTAAGCTACAGGCAACAAAAATCCTACAGACATCAAAGAGGATCCCGATGCACCACCATGAAAATCTTCTGTATCAGTGCTGCAATTACCATAAAAGTCCTTTTTAAGGGAGAGGGAGTTGGAAATATTTTGGGCTTTGAGAGTAATCAATTTTTTCCACCTTTTTGCTGGCATTTCAAACACCAGCCAGACGGGTAACAGCAAAAACTCAGCTGCAATTAGGAACACAGCAGAAAGCATCTTACCTCATCAGGCAAGCAAGTCCTGGCTGGGAACAGAAACCTGTGCTTCCAAAGTTGGTGCACTGGGAATTTTGGTAACCTGCCTGCAGGCAAGTTCTTTCTGGCTCCAGCAGTTAAGGGTTCACCTCAGACTTGAAGCTGCTATGTCCAAATCCAGAAAAGAACATGGCTAAACTCATACCAGTCAGAAATCAATCGACAAGCAGTGAATACTGCCTACAGTCATCCAAGACTGGTACACTACAGACAAAAACACGTATGTCATCAGGGACACAATGATGACACCAGCCAGGAAAGAGACTCCAGCCTTTTCTCTCCAGGATAACCTGGGAAAGCTGGGCTATCCTACTGCCAACTGTGCTCTGGGACAGCAGGGCTCTTCCAGCACCAGCTCTAGAAGAAACCACAGTGCAAACCAGGATCTGAGCTGAGGGCAGATGTGCTGCAGTCCTCCCAAAGACTGGCCAACCACAGTGACCTTCAGCACCCTACTCACCACTCTGCTCTTCAGGCAGGGGAAAAGGACAGATTTTACCCCAAAAAAATCCAAGACAGAGAGACAGGGATGCTCCAGAAGCTGAGATCATGGAAAAAGTTGCAAGGCAGGCTGCTAGGGAATTCTGGCTGTTACTAAACACTGCCCTGCCTTCAGTGTGTCCCACCACTCCCTATGCACAGGTTTATAGAATTCATATTCCAAAACATACCTTTTGCTGTAGAGCATCTGCTGTAATTAGTGCCCACAACTAATCACATCACCTATATTTTTGTCTCCTGTGTGATGCCACCATATTTAAAAGTGTACAAAATTACAGACTGAGCTGAGTAAGAATGAAATTACTGCTGACAATTTTATGCCTCCAAGGAAATGGCCAGCAAGAAAAGCAAGGGAACAATACAGTCTCCATGTTAGGAAAAAGGAAAGAGGATGGTACAAAAATAAGATAGGAGAAATGTCAGAGTTCCTCTTTACTCTTAGCCTATCAGGAAGTTAAACCACATACTGACAAAGCAAATCAGAGATATAAAGGCAGTTTCAACACCTGGGCAACTAGGAGAGCCACAGATTTCTAATACTTGATAGAGGAGTCAGAAAAGTAAAAAGAATGTCCCTACACTCTTCTTTAGAGAATTGCACTGCCACCAGGATGCTGAATCCACCAGAGCTTCACCCTTTCTTCTGCTTCTAGGAATAGGTTTTCTTCTTTGGAAAGATTCCTTTATCATTTTCAAAAACTGTGAAACAGTGATCATATCAAGTTCAGATTTAAGTAAAGAGACCTCAGTATCAAATCCTGTCCCGTAAAGATAGATAACCCTGGTCCGTGCCATCCGTTTGCGCTGCAAGCCTGTGGAGAGAAATTCCTACCACCATGCTTCACCCAGGCTAACTGGAAAGTGTATCCAACGTCCCCAGGAGTTCTCATGAAAGTGTCAGTGGTTAACGTAACCACAAGTACAGAACTGGGAATGGATAAAGGAAACAGTAAAAAGTTAACCGTAAGAAAGCAAAATCTGAAACATAACTGTGTTGAGGGGAAAAAAAAAAAATTGCAAAGATCCTGATTATTTTTTAATGTGAGATCCAAACTGTGACTTCCGAGTCTTTGTCTAACCCACACACACAAAGCAAGGCTTAGAGTCTTTTTCCATAGCTACCTTGGGATTCTCTGGAAAAACAGCAATCGTTCCAGATGTGTTGAAAAATTTCCCGTGCTACATTTGAGCATTTAGTTAGTTTACTCCCGGCTCTATTGGTCGGCTAAATACTCTCTTCATAAAACACTGCTCAAGCTTTCAACTTCGCAGCCTGGCAAAGGGGCACGGCCCAAAGACCACGGTTTTCTCCTCTTGAAAAGCGGCGTGCTGCCGGAGCAGAGCTCTCCGGTAAGCGATGTCCCGGCACCGTGACCCTGCGGGGACACAGTGCCTTCCCTTCAGCCCCCCAGAGCACCCCCGGTCACCGCCCGATCCGCCCGGCACTGCGGGGCCACAGCCGGCTGCGCTTCCCACCCCACCCGGCCCGGTTCGGTTCGGTTCGGTTCGGTTCGGTTCGGCCCACCTGATCGGCGTTCCGGGTTGTTCTGCTGCTCTCGGTGCCCCGGAGCTAGGCAGACCCGGCTCTGCTCAGCGCTGCTCCCCAGCCACGAGTGCGGAGCCCGGCCCGGGGCGGAGCCGGGGGCGGCCCGGCCGGTGCCCGCTCAGTACCGCGCTCGGCCGCCGGGAGGCGCTGCGCCGCCGCCGCCAGCGGGCCGAACGGGCCGGTCCCGCCCGCGATGCTTCCCCGTGCGGCCGGCAGCGGGATGAGCCCCGTCTGGAGGCGGCGGCTCCGGCGCTTCGCCTCCCGCGATCGGCAACGGGAGCAGCTCGGGAGGGCTCCAGGCGGCGGCGGAGGGACCGGCGGTGCTCCCTCGTAGGGCTGTCCCGGTGGCGGCCGGACCCGCCCGTGCCCGAGGGGGTCCCCGCGGGGGTCGTGAGGGGCCGGGCGCGCGTTCCCGCCGTTGCCATGGACACGGCTCCTCCTGGCGGGGGCGCGCGCGGCCCCTGAGTCCTTGAGCGCAGGCCCCGCCTGTTCCGGCGCGCGCGGTGCTGGGAGCGGCCGCGGCCCCCGTCCCGCACGGACATGTCGGCCGCCTTCAGGAAAGCCGCCAAGGCGCGGCAGCGCCCGCACCGCGAGCGGGCACAGGTCAGGACGGCGGGATGGGACCCTGGCGGAGCCCTCCGCGCTCCCTCCCCGCGCTCCCTCCCCGCGCTCCCTCCCCGCGCTCCCTTCCCGTCACGCTCCTTTCCCCTCACGCTCCTTTCCCCTCACTCTCCCTCCCCGCGCTCCTTTCCCCTCTCACTCCCTTTCCCCTCTCGCTCCCCTCCTTTCCCCTCTCGCTCCCCTCCTTTCCCCTCTCGCTCCCCTCCTTTCCCCTCTCGCTCCCTTTCCCCTCTCGCTCCCCTCCTTTCCCCTCTCGCTCCTTTCCCCTCTCACTCCCTTTCCCCTCACGCTTCTTTCCCCTCTCGCTCCTTTCCCCTCTCACTCCCCTCCTTTCCCCTCTCGCTCCCTTTCCCCTCTCGCTCCCTTTCCCCTCTCGCTCCCTTTCCCCCCTCGCTCCCTTTCCCCTCTCGCTCCCCTCCTTTCCCCTCTCGCTCCCCTCCTTTCCCCTCTCGCTCCCTTTCCCCTCTCACTCCCTTTTCCTTTCCCCTCACGTTCCCCTCTCTCTCGTAGCCCGCCTCCCGCACGAAGCTGGGCTTGCTGGAGAAGAAGAAGGACTATCGGCTTCGTGCACAGTGAGTGCCACACTGATGGGTTTCCCTGGGCTGGCTTCGAGCTCTGAGCCTCGCTGGCAACGACTCGGCGCCTCAGCAGGGTTGTGAACACGGAGGAGCTGCTGAACAGCTCGTGATTGTTGGTTTTATCCTCCCCAGTGACTACCACAAGAAGCAGAATGTTCTCAGGGCGCTGCAGAAGAAAGCTCTGGACAAGAACCCCGATGAGTTCTACTTCAAAATGATACGTGCAGAGGTCAAGGTGAGAACCTCCATTGCCTTCAAGCAGGATTACACTTCGTTGCTCTAAGGAACATTTTTCCCCCTACCTTGTTTTGATTTAAATTTATGAGTTATTAGATAAATGAGAAAAATTGGTTTGATGCCTGTAGAATGCTTTGAAGAAAATGAGGGATAAGGGACAAAGCACCCCATGGTGCTCTCTCCAGGTGGGATGGGCTGTCTGTAAATGCTGTGTTTGTCTGGTTGTAGGATGGAGTCCATGTAATAAAGCAGCCAAAGGATGAAATTACCCCGGAGCAGGTGAAATTGATGAGGACACAGGATATTAAATATGTAGAAACAAAAAGAGTTGCAGAAGCCAAGGTAATAACTGACATTTTGAATGTTTTCTAGTTTGCTCAGAATTGTTTCTTTACTGTGTTCTTGTTGTTGCTGTTGGCTGTTGTGTTTGTTCACTGCAGTCTGATTTGTACGGTGCTGGGAAGGACAGTGGAAGTGTCAGTGGAGTGCTGGATATAGAGCCTAAAGGTGTGGTGATTTTTAAAAATGACACTGTGCATTGTTACAAAACACAGTGATTTTATGTAAAGTTCAGGACATTAAACATGTATTTCTGTTTAGCATGGTCATAGAGAGATCATGACATCCCTAAGGTTTGAGGAGTGCTCTGAGTTCCTGAAGTCCAGCTGTTCATCCAGCCACCACTGTGGTCACCACTAACCTGTGTGTCCCCAGGTGCCACAGCCACATGCTGTTTGAACACTTCCAGGGATGGTGATTCCACCATTCCTCTGAACAGCCTGTTCAATGCCTGACTACGCTTTCAGAGAAAAAACTTTCCCTAATTCCAAACCTGAACCTCCCCCAGCATAGTTTGAGGCTGTTTCCTCTTACCCTGTCACAGAATCACAGAATTAACTGTGTTGGAAAAGTCCTTTGAGATCACCAAGTTCAGCCTGTGATCTAACACCACCTTGTCAACCAGGCCATGGCACTGAGCATCACATCCAGTATTTTTTTAAACACCTCCAGGGATGGTGACTCCTCCACCTCCCTGGGTAGCTCATTCCAGTGCCCTGAGGGTTTTCTCTTAGTGTCCAGCCTGCACTTCCCCTGGTGCAGCTTAAGGCTGTGTCCTCTCCTTCTGTCTTCTCTGCCTGGGAGGAGAGACCAACGTGGCTACAACCACCTGTCAGGAAATTGTGGAGAGTGATCAGGTCTGCCCTGAGCCTCCTTTTCTCCAGACTAAACAGCTCCTTCATAGGATCAATTCTTCATAGGATTTGTGTTCCAGACCTTTCACCAGCTTTGTTTCTCTTCTCTGGGCACATTCGAGCATCTCAATGTCCTTCCAAAACTGAGGGCCCCAGAACTGGACACAGCGCTGGAGGCGCAGCTTTACCAGTGCCAAGTGTAGTGGAAAACACTTGTTACTTGAGAGAAGTGGGTAACTGCCCCCTAGCTACACTGTTACACTCTCCTGTCAGGGATTTATACAGTATGAGATCTTCCAGCTGAGAATAATCTAAAGTGGGTTGTTGGAATATAATAGGCTGGCAATCCACAAAACCACGATCCTCTTCTGAAGATGGTGCATGTTCTGACGTTGATTCACAAAACAGAATCAAATTCTCACTGGGGATAAAAAATCAAAGCCAGCTATAAACTTCCCTTCATGCTTTTGCTGGTGGTTCCATGGCAATCATTCCCCTTTTGTCTCCTGTGTGATGCCACATATTTAAAAGTGTACAAAATTACAGACTGAGTAAGAATGAAACTGTTGCTGACAATTTTATGCCTCCAAGGAAATGGTCAGCAAATAAAGCAAGGGAACAATACAGTCTCCATGTTAGGAAAAAGGAAAGAGGATGGTACAAAAATAAGATAGGAGAAATGTCAGAGTTCCTCTTTACTCTTTGCCAAACAGAGGACTCGGTGTTGCAGGTGGGTGTGTACACTTTGCCTGGGTAACAGCAGGAATCTCTGTGACCCTCTGTCTGGAAAGGTTGTGAAGACATGTCATAAACATGGACTAGATGTGTTTTCAGAGATGAAAAAAGGCAGGAAAAGTTCAGCCTTTTGTAACCCCGAGGAACAGGCAGAAATGTCCTCGGGGAGACTCGATTTTGATTTTACTCTCAATTGGCCAAATTTGGACTTTCCGCAGAAAATCGAGCGCCTGAAGGCAGAGCTCCACCTGCTGGACGCGGCGGGGAGCGGCCCGAGCCGCCGGCATCTCTTCTTCGTGGACACGGAGCGGGAAGGTGAGGCTGGAACCGCGCGACAGAAACTGTTCTGTCACCTGTTAATGTGGACTGGCATAAAAGAAAGACATTTTGCTTTTTTCCAGGAATAAAAACTCTAGAAATCCCTTTCGGTTACTAGCTGAGACATCATTTCTGCAGGAGCTGTGTTGCTGGGGCTCCTGTTGGTGACTGTTAGCAACATGTTTGGAAGGTTTGCTTATTGAAGGAGTCTATGGGGGTTTATTCCTCATTTTTTTTTTTTTTTTTTAATAGTTCAGGAGTTTGATATTGCTGCTCACCTGGACACTGTTCCTGAGCTCGTAGATAGAGTGTACAACCGCCCAACCATTGCAACACTGCAGAGAGAGACAGTGAAGGGACCTACTGATCCTGCCCACCTAAAGGTACTGCTGCTGTTTGTCCTACAGACTTCTTCATTATATGATAAGCACTGAAAAGGATTAATTGCACCATTGTGGAGGTGAACAAAATTGTTTTCTTCAAACTTGGTGACACAAGGCAGTAGTGGATGTCACTGAATCACCAAGTGACTGCCTGGAGCCTGCAGTCACATCTTCTCCTGGACTAACACAGAGTATTCTTTCACTGCATCCCAGTTCATTGTGGGTGGACCACTATAAGTTGTGATGTACAGACCAGAAAAGAGTGGTGTGGTTCTGATTAGGCAGTGTCCCTGCAAAACTGAAATATTTCTCCTCTATAAAGGAACATATGGGACTATCTTTTCATTAGACTGCTGCAGTTTCAGTGTAATTTTTTTCAGCATTCACTGTTAAGTCTCCCCTCACTTCCCCAAAACCTCTTGCACTCCTGAATTAGGTGTATAGGAAGAAGCTTATTCCAACACAGATGTCTCTGTTGCAGTGTGCCTGATCTTACAGTATTTTTAAATTTGGTTCTGGGCCCAAAGTGGCTTGAGATTTGTCTCCCTGCTTTCCTTCCTAAAGCCATTTAAGCTATAATCTCACTTCCTGGCTTTCCTAATTTTAATTATTTCATGATTCTTCAGCATGAATTGCTTATGCAATCAGCTTTGATTCTGATGTTTTGGTATCACAGAAGTAGCTACACTTGGTTTTACTGCTGTAAAGTGGCAATCTGCTTGAGTAATTCAGATCTGTTGGACAGTCCTCTCAGTACGAGTCAGCTGCGTGTAAGGTAAAAATAGTTGTCTTAAAATTGCCGACTGGTAAATTTTTAACCTGTTTTTTCTGACCCAGATGTCAGATAATAAACACCCTGTGGTCCCTTTCCTCCTGCCAGCTGTCTCAGTTTGACTTGTCAGTAAAGCAGTTGGACGAGTTGTAGACTGACTAGTTTTCTTCTAGATGTCTGAGTCATATTTTAAGCATGTTGGGATCTGTTCTCCTTAATTTAATTACTTAAATCACACCTGCAGTAATACTGTTCCTGTGCTGGGAAAGTTATCCACTCTTATTAGGCAAACTTGACCCAACAAGTTGCATTTTGAGGCCTTTGCAGGCTCTGAAGACTTCAGGAATTGGTCTCTGTGTCCTTTGCATGTGTCCTTTTTTTTTTTTTTTTTTGTTCTCCCTCCTCTGGATAAAGTGGATTTCTATTAGGGAGTCAAATGTTTTCTTGCATTCAGCATTGAAATTTGCAGGATTTACACTGTAATATCTTGTTCATATCTGTCTTAAAACAGCTTTTTTTGCTTGTTTGCAGAAATTAGCCCAGCAGAGGAAGAACCAGTATGATCTCCTGAGGCAACGCATTGAAAGAGAGAAGGCCATGTTTGTCATCTCACAGAAAATCCAGACAAGGAAAGATCTGCTGGTGAGGGATTTGGGTCTGCTGCTCCTGTTCTGTTCTGTTCAGGGCATTAGGTCTGGTATTGTGTGTTGTACATGTTGCATTTGTTTCTTCATTCTGGTTTTATAGTGATACCTCCAGATAACTCCTAAAGAGAAGTAATCCTCTTTAAGGATGGAAAAAGCAAGGAGATGAAACATTCCAGTAAATTAAATCTGATAGTCCAAGTCTCACTTTATCAGCAAGAACAAGGACTCAGCTGCAAAATGATGCTCACAAGGAGTCCAAAATAGTGCAACTAGGAGTCAGAAACAGGGAACCATTTCTGTAAGTTATGAGAAGGTCTTAAAAATCCAAATAACCACAGAAATTGCTTGTCTTAATGGGACTCATGTTCTCTGGTGTTTCTGAGCAAAGCAGATTGTGCCTGACAGCCTGAAAGGGAAAAGAGCAGATAAAATTATAATCCCCCCAAAAACAGTGCAAAGTGACCATTTTTCTTTATGGTCAGACCTGAATTACGTGGGTGTAGCTTTTTTCTCCTTTCATGACAGCAAATATTTGTACTTGTTCTTTTTTTCCAGGACAAAACTCATAAAGTAAAGGTGAAGAAAGAAACAACAACTGGTCCAGCTATTTACAAATTCAAATTTCAACGGAAACGTTAGCCCATTTCATTGAATAATTGTTCCAGTCCTTGCTCAGAAAGGAGGAGCCATATGGGGCCAGCCTGTTTCTGACTGCAGTTCAGCACTTTGTTAAAACAAATCACTGTGGGCCTGTGGTAGCCATCAATGTGTTTCATCTAATTAATTGATTAATAAATCAGAGTTTGTTCTCTTGATGTTTACAGTGGGAAGCCATGAGATTTGCCTAAGTGTCCTGGTAAGATGCACCATAAACAATCAGTGAAGAGTCAAGGTCATAGTGGAATGTTAGGGAGGTGGGTTAAGTACAGCCCAGGGACAGGAAGGAAATTTGGGGATTGTCAGCTGTGAGGCTGAGCAGGACCTGGCCAAACCCACGAGAGTGGAGCTCAGCTTTTTCAGCTGTCTTTTCAAGCAGGTACAAGATGAATTACTCTCTAGTCATTTCCCCAACATCCCCCAAACCCTCTCATTTTCCTATTTGCAGGGGGCAGCTTTTCCTCGTGAGTTGCTTCAGTTCAAACTGTGTAAGTGCCAAAATTCAAGTGTGGGACAAGAGTTCTGTCTTCTGGGTTTTCCTTGGGCCAGTTGCATTGCCAGGGCTGGGGGATGTGCAGACACATCCTGAGTGTCCTGGAGCGGCCCAGGCACGTTCAGAGCAGTCTCCGTGTGAACATTCCTTTTCTTATCTCTCCCCATCGGCCTGTCGCTGCCAGCAATAAGCACATGGTCTGCAAGGGGAGGGGAATTAAAAAAAAGACTGCTCTTCTCAGGGCCTACCTACCTTGGAGCTTTTCCAGTAGCTCAGTGATGAAACGCGATGTTTATACGTGCTTAAATGCAGCTTCACTCGTTTTTCCTGCCATCACAGAGATAACTGCAGAGAATTTTTCAGGGGAGCATCCACGGAGCCTGCGGAACACAGAGTACACGGATTCTGTTAAACTGCCGGCTGAGTGGGAGGGGAAAACAAAACACCGCGTGTGAGAATGGTCTGGTTCGGCTCAGTCCGGTTCTGTCGGGCTCGGCTTGGTCCGGCTCGGTCGGGCTCTGTTCGGTCCGGTGCAGCTCAGTCCAGTGCAGTCCGGCTCGGTACGATTTGGTCCGGTTCAGTTCGGTCCGGTCCGGCTCGGCTCGGTCCAGTCTGGTCCAGCTCGGTCCAGTCTGGTCCAGCTCGGTCCGGTCCAGTCTGGCTCGGTGCAGCTCAGTCTAGTGCGGTCCAGCTCAGTACGATTTGGTCCAGTTCAGTTTGGTCTGGTCCGGCTCGGCTTGGTCTGGTCCAGTCCAGTCTGGTCCGGTGCAGCTCAGTCTGGTCCGGTGCAGCTCGGTCCGGCTCGGTCCAGTCCGGCTTGGTCCAGTCCGGTCCGGCTCGGCTCGGTCTGATCCGGCTCGGTGCAGCTTGGTCCAGTCCGGCTCGGTTCGGTCCGGCTCGGTCCGGTCTGGCTTGGTGTGGCTCGGTCCAGTCCGGTCCGGCTTGGCTCGGTCCGGTCCGGCTCGGTGTGGCTCGGTCCAGTCCGGTCCGGCTCGGCTCGGTCTGATCGGCTCAGTGCGGCTCGGTCCGGTCCGGCTCGGTGCAGCTCGGTCCTGTGCAGTGCAGCTCGGTCCAGCTCGGCTCGGCTCGGTTTGGTCCGGCTCGGTGTGGCGTGGCTCGGCTCGGCTCGTTTCGGTCCGGCTCGGTCCGGTCCGGTCCGGTCCGGTCCAGTCCGGTCCGGTGGAGCCAAAGCCGCGCTGCCGTTTGCCGGTGTCAGCGGAGCAGCCGCAGTGCCGGTGCTGGCCGGCAGGGGGCAGCAGCGCCGCGCGGCCCGGCCGTGTCCCCGTGCCCGCCCCGGAGCTTTGGGGACATTCCCGAGGTGTCACCGCTGTCTGCGGAGAGAAATCTCTGTTAGACTGAGCTTTAAATAGATAATAAATAGATTTAATCCTTGGCCGTGATTAATTTTACCTGCATCGAGAGCCTTGCTGAAAAGGATGGGACAGAAAACAGCAGTTCTGCTGGGAGACCCTCAAGGAATCCTGAAGCAGAAATTTAAAAGCAGCAACCTGGGCAGACACAGCAATGGCCTTGTCCTCCTCTGTCCCACTGCAGAGCAGGTGCTGGAATGGGCACAAGTGCCCTATTCCCTGTAGAAAGGCATCTCTTCCCAGTTGGGTGTTATGGGGTGCAGCGCGAGGCTTTCTTCAAGCACTCACTGGTCAAGGGCCACGCTGCTTGTCCTGGGGGTGTCCCCTGGGAGCTGAGGTACCAGCCAGGACATGCAGTCTTGTGATCACATTCTGGGGTCCAGGTAGCAAAAGTTGTACCTGTCCTGATTTACTTTTCCCTGGGAAACCATGAAGGTTTTAACAAAGGGAAACCAGAGCACTGTTACATCTGTGGTGGTCACATTGAGCAGGCTTCTTGCTGCACCATGACCTGCAAAGCCTGGGTACAAATCCCATCACCTGTGGAGTGGTTTATCATCTTGCGGCCATAACAGACTAAAAGGAGGTGCCAGCTCTTGTGCACAAACATTTTTCACCTATTCCTGCCTGCAAGGAATTTGTTGGATGCTGATCTCTGAATGTCCATGTTAGCAGACAGGGCTGTCTCACACCTGCTGCCCTGCAGAGTTCCCAATGGCAGCCAGGAAAAAAATCCACACTTTCTCAAAGACCTTGCTCTTTGACTCCCAAAGCTTTTAGCTTGGTATCCTCCTGCTAAAGCACTGAAATGTTTCTGCAAGGATCTGGAAAGAGACCATACCTTATAACTGAATTAAAAACCTAAAAAACACTGGGCCACAACACAGGATTTACAGTGAGACTTGAGTGGGATCTGCCATCTAGCTGGGGAAGGACAGCAAGAAAATGCCCACAGCTATTTTTTGTTTGTGATAATTATGGCATCAAAAGCTGAACCAACAGGTTCTTTAGCAAGGAGATTCCCTGCAGCTTAAAAGATACAGATATCAAAATACCCCACAGATTCACAGCTCAGGTTTTAGGTAGCTCAATAATATTGTGCCATATAATAATTTCGTGTAATTCCTTGTTCAAATCCTGAAGAACTCAATTGATGACTGCCAATAAACATTAATAGCAGACTTCACTTGCAGAATTATCTTTAGGCAGATGCAACAATATATTTTACTAGCAGAGAGATGGAGAACCATCACCAGCCCTTAGGCTTCTCAGCTGCTTTCCTGTAGGCCCCATTTTCTGAGCCTGAACCAGACTGGAGAGCACAGCAGGATCCCTGGGGCATGGCCACAGAAGCTGAGCTGCCTGGGGAGGCTCTGGATCCCCCCAGGACAGCCACTGTGGGGGTCTCCATCAGTGGCCATGTGCTGTGGCAGCCAGCAGGGACCCCCAGAGCCTCTGGAGCCCCCCCAGGCTGTGTTCTTTCAACAGAGGTGAGCAGGGAGGCTTGATCCCACTCATCCCAGTGCTGCCCTGCGTGCTCCCATCTGCTCACCACACACCCTCTGGGTCATCCCACTGCTCACCCACGAGCTGCTGCCACCCCAGGGTCACCAGTGGCACTGTGGACTGGGTGCAGAGTCACAGGTGTCTCCAGCTGCAGGACTGGCTTCCCTGGTCCTGCTGTTCCCATGGACCCTACAGCCAGGTTCAGTTGAGGTGTCTTGCCCAAGGGCACCAAGGAGAAAAGGGTGGTGAAGTTCCTCCACTCAAGCCTGAGCAGCTTCACAGCAGGGAGTTGAAAGAGCAGAATGTAAATCAGGAATGACTAATTGCTGCTCAGCATGGCTGCCCTAAACCTCTCTGTTCCACAGCTCCTTGGCCACCTGGACTTCTCCCCACCTGATTAGCAGCAACATGGGGCAGCTGATGTCTGGGAAGAGCCCGGGCACAGGGTCCTGACCCCATTCATGCTGCCACACTTGGACACAACCACCCATTTCTCTCCAAACAAAACATTCCTCTCCAAATTCCATTACAGAAGGTTTCAAATAAATAGAAGCTGCTGCTTCTATTGCAAGGTGTCAGGCATCCAGAGTGGATCCAGAGCTGAGCAAGGGGAAAGCAGCAAATATGGGCTTTGTTGTCTCACAGTTCTGTACCTGAAGCCGTTAGTGCCTTGAGAGAGCCCAGGTGAGCAGCATTGCTTCAAGCAGGCAGAAACCCATTATTTAGTGAGAACCTATTCCCAGGATGTCCCTGGCTTGGCAGACCTAAAGACTGCAATAGTGAATTAGTGCATACAGATCATCATTTACTGAAACACAAGCCCCGATGCACCTTTCTAGGGAAGCACTAATTTATTATGCATTGTTATTAGCTGCAGCAGGGCCTTCATTAGAGCTAGAGTTAAGGTCTGTTTTGGCTGCCTCATCAGCATCAGTGAACTGCGTCCCTGCGAGGTTTGATACAATTTAATTAACCTAATTAAAAGCTCTGATTGCAGAGATGATTGGGGTAGAGCCAGCAGCAACTGCATATTTATAACGAGCTAGAAGGTGTGGGACTGGAGCCAAATGATATGCATCTCTAATGAGCTGGTGCTATTGAAGTGTGGATTTGGAACACTAACATTTATTTTTGGCAACAATGGCCAGTTTATCTTCACGATAGAAACGATCACGGGTTGATTGGGTGTAGCAGGGAGCTCAGCACTGTGCCCCCTGGCCTTCTCCAGACCACTGGCAGGCACACACGAGCACCCACAGCTTGCCTGCTCCCCACTGATCTCCTCCCACACTGCCAACACCTTCCCCTGCAGGCACAGCCCGCAGGCTCCCCCTTCCCACACAGCCCTGAGGGGCACACAGCACTGCCCCAGCCCCACGCAGCACCCCTTAAATAAACCCTGGAAGATGCCAGCAAGTTTCTCTTCCCCAGCCACCTCTTCCTCCAGCCCTCCCACACCACCTTCATTCTCTCCCAGACCTCCAGCCTCACAGCCAGGTTGGGCTCCTGGTGCAGGGAACCCTCCTCCGTTACTCCTCCAGGTATCAAATATTCCATGGCCTGATCTGCTGGGCACAAGTGCCTGGATAACACAAAGCAGCCTGGAGAAGAGATCAGCCCCAGCACTAGGGCTTCAGGGCTGCTGCTGCCTGGGCTGCTGAGCACCAGCACCTGCCCCTGGCTGACCCAGGGCAGCCAGAACCTCCCTGTTTAGTGACAGGCTGCCTACCCCTCAACCCCCACCAGCTGTGTCAGAACAGGGGGTTCCTAGCAGCCCAGCTCAGGGAACCCCTGTTTGTGGGCTGCAGCAGCTGTCATCTCAGTAATGCCTCTCCTCTCTCCACATTTAAAGGCTACATGGTGCTAAGAGGAGTCAGGAGTCCAGTACACCCAGCAGCAGCTGTGGGATGTCCCAGGCATTCCTAGCAGCCAGGAACAGCAGCAAGTCTGCCGAGCCACTTGGAAAATTTGATCCATGCTAATTATGCTGAAAAAAGCTCTTCTGATAATGAGTATGAAATGGAAGCGTGGCTAATACTCATCTCTGAGTGCCATTAATCTTTAAAACTGGAACAATAAGGGAAAACACTGCAGGGCATATGAAGCAAGGTGTGATTCACATCTGCTCTTCCATGGCCGCCTGATTTATTGGCACAAGGCAACTTTCCTGCACTGTTTCAACAGAGCTGCATTACATAACACCACAGACTGCTTTACTTTGCTTGCTTTTCCAATCAAAGTATCTCCTCAGAGTTTTGGGGGTTTTTTTATCTTCTGTCCTTTCCTGGGACATCTCTGGAGCACAGAAGACAAATCTTCCAAAGCCATGACTCTCTCACAGGTCTTAGAGCCTCTAGAGATGCTTCTTTCCTCCTGGCTGTGATAGCCACTGTGGCATCAAGGACACAGTTCTCCAGCCCGGGTATACTGGGTATACTGGTTGGGCAGGGCAGAAGAGACTCCCAGGGCCCTGGGTGCTCTGCTCTGCTCTGGAGTGGGGCTGGAGACAGGGGGATGGAGGCTCCCTTTCTATTCCTGCTATGACAGGTGCTTGCAGGTGCACCTTTTAGAAGCACCTGGGGTACACCTGTCCTCTCCCTGCACTGCACAGACACTCTGTTACTATGCCAAAGCTCTCCAGGACCTCTGCCACTCAGACAGATGCACCTATCTCACTTTTGATGCCTTTTATTTTCAAATAGCTCTCTCTGGGACTTACTATCTTTTATTTAAATTGTGGGTTTGCTGAAGTGACCTTTTAGCTGACTCTGAGGAGAGATGGGTAGCTGTTTCCCTCTGCAGTCCCAGAAAGACTGCCGACCCTGTGGCTTTGAACAAGTTCAAAGCATTGCCTGCCTTTTGGCCATACCCCTCAATAGTGCCTTTGCAAGGATTTTTCTCCCACACTCCTGAAAAGACATCATCAGAGACATTTCCCCTCATGGGCTCTTTAATATTTACAATGACTTTGTGAATAGATAATATATTCCACCTTTTTTTTTTTTTTTTTTTTTTAGCCTTTTAAAATCACATGCTCCTTGTGCAGTTGGAGGGAGAAGTGGATGCTGTGTGCCAGCCTGCCTTTGAGGCTGGGAGGACAAACAGATCTGGGGGACATGAGGATTGCTCTGAGCCACCCTCACTGCCTGCCCACAGCTCCTGGCAGTGTCCCGGGGCAGCCACAGACCTGGGGTGGCTCTGCCAAGTCTCCTACTGCAAAAGTCCTTACAACCTTCCTCCCACTACAGACTGAGCCCAAAGCTGATCATCTTGGTAGCTGGAAGACAATCCAAATACAAAACAAAATGCTTCTAAAAACTGTCCCATAGATTGCCAAGCATCTTATAAAGCCTGGCCATGGGCTTAAGTATATCAAAATCATATGGATGCTTTTTGTCAAAATCACTCTAAACCAGGAAGGCAGCAAGCTGCTTACAACCCAGAAGTGTCATAGATGTACTTGTGAATGCTTGTCCATAATTTTGTTTATTCCAGTCTGCAAGTCCAGGAGGGACTGTCAGATCCTGTGTTCTGATTGTCTCTATGCTGCCATCCACTGCACTTCACTCAAGGAGCCAAGATCAAGTCCAGCAGCTCCAGCTGGGTTTTGGTTTGTCAGTCCTGAGGAGCCTGAGCCACAGCAGCCTCAGGAAGGAGGGCTCCTGATGGCAGAGAAGTGCTGAGGGGAAAGATGCTGTGGTGTTCCCAAGAGCTAGACTGTGATCTCTGGGGTAGAGAAAGGCAAGAATTCGATGATGAAAGGCATTTTCACTTCGACATAAACTTCTTCCTTGCCTCAGACCTGGTGAATATATAAACTACAAACACATGTGAGCAGAGCAGAGCCAGAAATGTCAATGGAGGCTTCATGAACTACTGCACGTTGGGTGAGAGGACCCTGAGCAAGCTGCAGCATCCTGCTGCAACAAAACACACCGAGACAAGTGTTCTTTAGGGCAACAATCTTTCTTGGCTTGCAGAGATGACAGGACTGGTGTTGAGGCTGAGGCTCAGGGCTGTCTGCAGGGTGGGGGCTGGCCTGAGGTAGCCCCTGAGGTGGGCTAGCCATGGGAAGGCTGGTGAGGCACACAACTGTGCAGAGGGGCACATTTTTTTCAGTCCATGTTGCCCTAACAAACAAATGTCCCTGGATACAGACAATAATGTTTTTATGAGACTCTAAATTCTAAACTGAAATGCTCTTTGTAGCGGACTAATAGCCAACACGTGTCCCTTCATCTCATGCTGAACTTCTGTGGTCCTGCAGGGGTAAAAAAAGGCCCTGGTGAACATTTACACTGAGCACTTTGTTCTCACAGATTTGTAGAGCAAAGAGAATAATGTATTGAGAGACTCAACCCGTGCCAGTTTGGCTTCATTTGTCCTTCTGAACTTGCCCTGAGAGATAATGTTTCCTTCTAATCTGCTGCCGTCCACCTACAGCAGGGACCAAGTGAATAATTCTCCCAAACAAGCCTTTATTCTTAAAACTCTGCCTGGCCCTAACCCTTTCTCCCCCTTACAGAGTAATTGTTGTGTTCATTACATGCTAATAGCCCGTGCTGTGTTCCAGCCCACACTGGCTGTGGCCACACAAATGGGGCTCAGGCTGTGCTGCTTTCTGATAATGCTGCTCTTTTGGCATTATTTGAAAGAATGTGCCAGGCCTCTGAGCACCAGGCGTGCTTGCTCCCAGCCTGTCCACCCCAGAGCACAAACCAGGTGCAGAGGCTTCACAGAAACCAGCACATCTTCCAAGGAGAGAGGATTTTCTCTCCACACATAATAAGTGACTGTTACCCTCCTATAGGAAGAAGACACAAGGAAGAGGAAAAAAAGACATCTAAGTCTCTGGTTAACGAGACAAATATTTTCTATTCTTTTCTGTTCAGGTGCTTATGTCGCCCTTTCACAATGATATTTTAATAAGCCTTTGTAAGCTCTACAAATTGCTCTTTATATCTGCAGAAGGGAAGCTCCAGGGGATGAGCAATGTACACGTTGAATACACAAGAAATGCCTTATCTAGCCTGCTCCTGGAAATCCCTGTCTAGAGACATCTGGAATAGGTGCCCCTCTGAAAACACCCAAGGGAGAGATATTAGTGATTTTAGTGGTGGCTTCATGGTGCTTTTCAAATGGGACAAAGCTCAGCCGAGGTCAGACCCCATGGTCAGGGACTGACAGGCAGCTTTGTTCCTTTGTTCCTAACCCTGCTCCTGAGCTTAAGAAACAGCCAAGGGTCACTCTCTGATACCTCCCAGAAGGCTGCAGAGACAAAAGCCTTCAGACCGTACTGGTCTAAACCTTGGAGTTGGCTGACACAGGGTTCCTGTGAGAAGGGGAGGCTGCAGCAACTGTTCCTTAGTGCCAAGTGATTTGTTCCTTAGTGCCAAGGGTTTGTTTCGACTGACACCTGTCTGGCGTGTGGGTGTCACACAGCATGTGCCAGTGCCCAGGTGTGGGACAGCAGGGGGAACACCCACAGGTGCAGGTGAGCTCACACGTGTGCATGCGAGCGTTCAGGAGCATGCATGCACAGGTATGTGTGCTAAATGCAATCTGTGTGGGCTGTTCCCAAACTAGTCTGTGCAGGGGGGTTTCTCTCCAGGAAATGTAAGGAAAAACCCCTTTCACATGCAGGTTCACACAGGAGCGTGTATATGCAAAACCAGGCAAGTATCAGTGTGGGGACATACCCCGTGTACAGCTCAAAGCAGTAGAAAAACCAAAAAAGATACTGAGAGAGACTTGGCTTCTCCAGCCTGCACTCAGGGCTATGAACTGCAGCCCCTACACAGCCCTCCCTGCCCCAAACCCTTCTCCCCAACCCCACTGCTGTTCCCAGGTTCTCCTGAGCTCACAGCTCCTCAGCCAGGGTGCAGCATCCCCTCACAGGACAGTGTGTTCTGAGAGAGCAGAGGCTCAGAAAACCTAAACAGGAACGGCAGTATGCTTTGTGTGTATCATGAGCCTGGGCTCCTGCCAAATTCCTCTGCACCCACTGCCTCTATTAAATGCGTCAATCATTTCTTGGCAATCCGAGCCCCAGAGAAGAGTTGAGAGGCAACTTCAGGCAGTTCAGTCGCTTTCATTAAAAGGTAAAAATACATGCTGAGCAGGAGCTGGAGTGGGATTGAGCTCTGTCTGCACAGAGAGCAGGGCTGCCAAACCCTCCCTGCTGAGGAAGAATAAGTGGCAGCAAACAACAGAGCTTCCCTTGGTCACAGGCTCTGTCAGGCTGTGAAATCCCCACAATGGCCACTCTTCAAGGACAGTTGAAGATCTCTGCACGTGGATCTTGGCCTTGTTGGGTGACTGGGAAAGCAGGGGGAAAGCATCAAGGTGCAGGGGATACAGGAAGATCCCTGCATGGCTACACTGGTGCAGGTGGGCAGGGATTGGGGTGATCACCTGGCACTGCACCCGTGGGACAGCAAAACGTGCTGCCTGCAGCACAGCCACCAGCTCCTGCACAGGGCTGGGAGTGCAACTGGGACCCAGCTCTGGGGGTGAACCCTGGGGAGGAACTGGGGAGTTCATTGACCACCCTCAAACAGCTGCAGTGGCCAGGTGGAAAGGTGCACTTGCTGCAGGCTGGCACCTGGGCTGCTGTGGCAGGGCCAGCAGTGCTGGCACCAGGGAGCAGCAGGGCTCTTGGGAATAGAACAGGAAAGTCCAGGTGACTCAAATATTCCTGGCACAGGGCACAGCTGCTGCCAGCTGAGCACAGTGGGAGAGAGGAGGACAAACAGGCAGGGACCCACTGGAGGATTCCAGGCAGAGAACTGTGGAGCTCAAGAGTGGGGATGAGGGGCTTGAGGACACCATCAAAAGTGGCCACCAGGAGGGGGTCAGGCCAGCAGGTGGTGGTGGGCCCAGGGATGGTGAGAAGAGGAGCCACACTGTGCATGGACACTGGTATCTCAAGAGGCTCCCCCCTGTCAGGAGCTGCTCTGCTCAGGCCACTGTGCCTGCTTGGCCACAGGGCTCCACAGGGCTCCTGAGAGTCACTGCATGCCTGCACCACTCCCATTCAGGCAGCTCTGTCTCCTTGCCTGCTGCTCTGTTCCTTCCCTTTGCCTCTCCACGCAGCTGCTTTGATCTGCACTCCAGGGGCTCAGTGTTAAAAATTAATGTTTCATGGATGTTGCTGCCCGTGGCTTGAAAAATGGCTTCTTTTCCCCCAGGTGGAAGCTCACATTGGCTCCTGCTCCAAGGAGCAGGACTGTTCTGCTCCAAGTTAAAAAGACAGACCAAAACCTCTTGTGTTCCTCATGCCTTGGTTTAGGGCAGGATGGGACCTGCTCCTGCCCTGCAGAGCTGTGCTGGAGGGGGAAGCTGGGACCTCATCTTGGTGCCCAGGCCATCCCAGCAGGCTCTGCCAGTCCCCAGAGCAGCCCTGCCCTCCTGTCTGGGCCCCACCAGCCCTGCCTGCTCCACCAGGGCTCACCTGTGCTGCCTCCTCTGCATCGGTGAGGAAGGGGCCATGGACAGGCCAGTGGGTTCATTCCTCTGAGATGAGCAGAAGGGACAGAGCCAGGCACAGGGTGCCATGCCCCCCATGCTCTCTGGAAGGGGCTTTCTCCCCAGATTTCTCCACACCCAGGTTCCAGCAGTCAATAGAGAGATGTGAGCAGCAGCAATCCCCCCAGCACCTCCAGCAGCCTTTTCTGCCCTCACAGACACCCTCGTCCAGGCTTTGCTTGTGGTGGCAGGGGTCTTGTCCCATTTCTCTGTTTGGGAGGCTGCTCGGTGACTGCCTTGGCCAGGTTCACAGCCCGGGGCAGGTACAGCCTGGGAACGGTCCCCTCTGCTGTCCTGCTGGCTGTTTTGGGAGGGAAGGGATGCAGCGCCCAGGGGCAGCAGGGTGGGTGCAGCAGGAAATCAGGCTTGCCAAGCTGGGTGTGTAGCATGTGGGGATGCTTGTCTGGGCTCCCAAAGCATTTTCCAAACACTTTAATTATAGTGATTTATATGGCAAAAGTGTGGGGGCGAGAGCTTGGGAAAGGAGGTTTGTTCTGAGGGCTCTAATCAGAGGCAGGCGATGGGGAGAGGGAGGGTACAGCACTGGGGCTGTACCTTGAACTGCGGCGTCAGGACAGGTTTGAAGGATGCAAAACTTCCCAGCTGTGCCAGTGATGTGCTGAGGGCATCCCTGAGGCCTCAGTGCTCCTCTGGGAACAGCCCTGGCACCAGGAGTTCCACCAGATGTCCTGTGCCTGTCCCTGGAGCTGCTCCCGAGCCCAGGTTTGAGGCACTGGGGCTTCCTGCCCCACCACTCCCCAGGCTCGGCACAACTCTGACCAGCCCCAGCCCCACACAGCTCCAGCACCACCTGTGCATCACCTGTGGAGGCAGAGCAGGCACACGAGGCCACAGGTGAACGTGGCACACAAATGTCTTTAGTGTCTTTTACACCAGAAAATGATCAGCAATCCAACAGGAACTCAGTGCTCTCGTTGGTGTTATCTTGAGAATTAATAACCTTGTCTGGTTTTGTTTTGCAAAACATTGTTCCCAAATCCCCACCACGTCACAGAGAAGAGGCACGCTCACATGCACAGACACAGTTCCCTGCAGCCCCAGCAGATGAAGAGACCCCTGTCCCTGCACAGAGACAAGCCCAGGAGCTCAGCACTCAGGGGAGCACTACAGAGCATCTGTGCTTGGTCCCAAATCTCATCCTCCTCCAAGCCTGGCTTGCTCCGAGGACACTGTCACTCCTACAGAGTCCTAACTGCACCAGGCAAAGGGAGAGAAATATCGGGCTGCTGTCAGCCTGGTGGCACCACGCTGGCCACAGGCACAGTGTGGGGCTGCTGAGCAGAGCCTAAAAACTGCAGCAGTGCCTCTGACCCCTCTGAGCCACCACGGGGTGCAGCCCTGGCAGCATCCCCACAGCCCGCAGCACACATCACCGCCGCTGCAATCCTCCTTTTCGGCCTGTTTTCTGATAAATAACCTTTTCCTGTCCTTTTTGACAGTGATGTTTATTGATGTCTGACATCCCTCACAGCCAGGTCTGGCCTCAGAGAGCTGCGGTGCCCCGCACACCCCACGGCCACAGAGCAGGGGGAGAGCGGCAGGGGCAGCTCTGCTGCTCTCCGATCCCCACAGCCTCCCTCAAACACTTGCTTCCAGACGTGTCAGGGTCTAGCTGAGTCTCCTGGTGCGAACAGAGCGAAAACAGCGCTTTAAATAACCGTACCTCGGCCACCGGGGATGCTCCTGTCAGGGCCAGCAGTGCCTCGGGTCCCTCTGAGGGTCCCCTCTCCCAGGAGGATTCACCAACTCCTGCCCAGGGCACACAAACCCCTCTGCACTACCTGGGGATAATTTGCTGATACAGGGATAAGCAATCACTGCTCTGCCCATAGGCTCTCGTTATCACTTAATTGAATCCAATTGATTGGGAAACTAAAAGCAGCCTTGGCTGAGAGTGCTGCGGGTGGTGCCGGGGAGCAGGGTAGAGTGTTGAACCCTTAAAAGCGTTGGCATCAAGGGCAGACACGGGCTTGCTCTCCTAAAGTGCCTCTCAGATCCTACAATAATCGGGAACGAGCAGCAGGGCAGTTCCAGGGGGTTATTTCATACTTCGAGTCTGCACAACCAACCTCTTATTCTTGCCCTTCTGCCCTCAGTGGGCAGGCTCTGCTCCCACAGAGATTTCAGGGGAAGGAAGTGTGCATCTGCAGGGCGATGTGGGGGCAGCCTGGCTCTTAAGTGGTCTAACCACGAGGCCACACTGCTGGGAACAGAGCCCACAGGACCTGCTGCCCAAACACAAGCTTCTGTGTATGAGCAGCTGCATCCAGGGCTGCTCGTGAACCTGCATCCCCCAAGCAGTGCTGGAGATGGGAAAACCCAGGAGCAGCTCTGTCACAGCTGTGCCCTGTGAGGGAAGTGGCACGGGCACTGAGATCCCTCCAGGTGCAGGAGGAAGATGGGGAGGAATCAATGCACCTCTGCCATGCCTGAGCTGAAAAATCCCTGGATGCAGCAGGCACACAAGTGTCTGAGGCTGCTGGGGCATTTCCGCACCAAATATCAACATGAGCTCCACAAACTGCTTTTCTGCTGTGATCCTGACCATGGGATACCACAGGGGTCAGGGATCTCTCCTGGG
This sequence comes from Certhia americana, assembly GCA_018697195.1. Taxonomy (NCBI): domain Eukaryota; kingdom Metazoa; phylum Chordata; class Aves; order Passeriformes; family Certhiidae; genus Certhia; species Certhia americana. Next base: position 1,923,436 of record CM031876.1, read on the forward strand.
ACTCTGTTTACAATGCCCCTGCCCAGGCATGCTCAGCCTTGGCTCACCTTGCACTGGTCTTTCTGATTTGATTGCATTTTCTAGCAACTCAAGACTGGCATCCTTGCAAAAGGCAGTGCATACTTTATTACTTTATTAACTGTGCTGCTTTCTTGTCCACTAATTAAAATCAAATTATAATCTGATACACATAACATACTTTGCAGTGAAAGAAACCTCCTTTCCCAATCTGCTCTCGGAAGCAATTTATTTAGCCCACTGAGCTGAAAAGAGTGCAGCCCTGCAAAGACCCCAGGGATGCTGAGGACCCATCTGGCTGGAACTTCTCCTGGGCTCACCTTTTTGGTTTCATTGCAGGCTAGAGCGAGGGTCCCCCAGGGCTTAGGGGAAGAGTGATCCCAAGGGAGCAGCTCATGGGAAGGTGAGCAGCAGCAGCCACGGGCTCCTTTTTGGGTCCATCTGTCTCCTCTGCCACGGGTCTGGGCACCACATGTGCCACCAGGAGGTTTGATTCCCTGGGGAACAGGAGAGGATGAGGTTCCTCAGAGTGATGCAGTCCTTGCACGAGGACACAGCGTGAAGGCCATGGGGAGCACAAACCCAGAGCAGTCCCCTCTCAGGAGGGTCTCAGCAGTGTCAGCCCTCCAGCAGCACTGCAGGATGCACCCACAAATTCCTCTGACCCTCTGGCTCAGGCAGGGCCTGGACAGATCCATCCCTCTGCCCAGCTGCACTGGCAGGTCCTTCTGCCCACATGCACTAAAATGCAGCTGCTGGGTCCCCAGAAAACATCACAAGGCTCAACGTGGAGCAAGTCACATAGTAAAGAGGCTCAGGAGAGAGGGGGCAGCCCCTGCCCTGTGTCTCCTCAATGAAGCCACTACTCTCAGATTTTTTTTCCTTAGGGGAAGGGTAAAGTTTCTTCAAAAAAGACAAGACTTCCCCTGTGGTCCTTGTGCTGGTGCTGGCAGGAGCCATGTTTAGAGTAATACATCATCAGTGGAAGGTATCTAATGATGTATTGCCCTAATACATCACCATAGCAACAGCAATCTAATGATGTATTATTCTAATGTGTTACCCAAGTGCCCATTCCTCCCGATGATGTATGGTTAGGGTGGCTGTGCTCTGCCAAGCCCAGATGCAGCAAAGCTCTCCTGACTGCCAAGCACCTCCAGGAGTGTTGCCTGCCACTGCATGGGATGCACCACTGCCTGTTTGCTCCCACCTTCGTGGGCAGAGATGCTACCTTGCCACCCAAGGGTGGGGGAGCTCCCAAACTTGGGGGACATCACAGTTCTCTGGAAACTGCCACGACTGGTGTTCTTTCCTGCCACAGCCAAGCTACAGCGTCACTTGTGGAGCTCTGAAAGACAATTTTAAAAGCATTCCTTCCCTGGCATTTGGAAAATCCAGAAGGGGAAGTGACAGGCTGGTTTGTGCATTTCTCCAGCCCCTTCCAAGGTATTAAGGCCACACAGTGCTCTGGGTTTGATCATTAACAATGAAAATACCAGATGGAATTCTCCTGCTGCCTGTGACAGGGACAGCATTGTTTCCAATTCACACTATCTTTTTGACCATTCAAATGCCATCAATTCAGTCACCCCAATGCGTAGGACAGTTATCTGAAATGTTTTCCCAAACAGCTTAGTGACTATAGAGCAACAATTCATGGCATTGCTTGGGGACATCTGTGCAAAGCAACGGCTCAGTAAAGAGCTCGTGGCCAGCTGAATGCTCCCTGTGTGGACTTCAGATTCCAGAGAGGAGCAGGGAAGCTGGCAGACAGAGAGACTGAATGAATGGCAGGAGAAATCATTTCATCTATGCAAATCCATGCCAAGCTCTCAGTGCAGCTGCTGTCAGTGGGGAGCTCTGCCCCTCTGCTCTGACATGGAAGATTTTATTGAGCACTGAGACTCTCTCTGCCAGACCAGCAGCCACTCACTGTGCACTGGGACTGCAGTCTGGTGTCCTCCACAGCCACCACAAGCACCCAGGTGAATACTCCACAGCAGAAGCAGGGCCCAGTGCAGATTCTGTGGGTTGTCCCTCTGCCCTGAGATTCCCAGGCCTTAGAAACCCCTAGAAAGTGGAAGCTAATGGTACCCATGGCTTATTCCTTCACAGAGGAGCAGCAGCACTGCCTCTATCAACACAAGTCCTGGCACAGGCTGCCCAGGGCAGCAGTGGAGTCCCCATCCCCGCAGCAGGCTGTGGTGGCAATGCAGCAGGAGCTCTGCTGGCTCCTGCTTCTCCCACAGCAGCCCTGTCACTGGGGTCAGCAGACATACCCAGGAAACCACAGAGCATTCAGATCACTGTGAAGTACCCAGAGCTGAGGGGACAAAGTGCTTCAGGGACCCAAAGTGGTGACACCTCAGAGGGGGATCCCCTAGCACAGACCAGAACTCCAGTCTGGCTGGAGCAGAGATTGAGATATCAAGCCTGCTGTTTCCCCACGGCTGTGTCAGACTTCCCTCAGTTGCACCTCAAAGTGTGGGTGTAGAAGGATGCAAGAAGCATCCCCTCCCTGGGCTGCCTGTGCTGCACCTGGGCAGATTCCATCTCTCAGCGTTTCAACAGTAACAAAACACAGAATCTTCTGCAGGAAAAAAAAAAAAGCGAAACAGAGTGACCAAAAAAGAAATGATTGTATTATCAATAATGCTTCCAGTGGCTGATGGATGAGGACACGCAAATGATTTTTAAGATTTCAGTAGAAACGCTCCAAATGGCAGCATAAAGGCAAAATGTTTATTAACCCAGAGTCTCCTGAGAAAATCCTCCAGGGATGTGCACAGCCATGCCAGGTGTGGGCCAAATGTGTGCCCAGCATCATGCAGCCCATCTAACAGCAGATGAGACAGGATCTGTTCCTCATTCCTGCAGAGACAGGAGTGATCCTGAGAGCATTCCAGGAGGGATGAACAGACAGACACACTGCTCAGTGGGAACCCAACTGCCCTTTTCCTTTCCAGTGCTTCCTAAACAGCTCTGGAAACAAACAGCTTTCTCAAAGCTGCCCTAAAAGCCCTCTGCTTTCACTAGCATCAAGAGTAGGGATCATCAAGAAAAGGATAACCTCCTAAATCTTTGGGGAACTGAATCTGCAGAACAGGCATCCTGTCTTAAAGATAAACATTCCCCTCAAAAGGCAGGCACGGCCCTTGCCCTGTGCATGGCAGGACATTCAGCTGATGGTTTTGTGATGCCATATATCCAGCACAGCCTTGGAAATGCTCTTGGGCTGGAAACATATTAGACAACATTGTCAAGTATTGAAAACTGGCAAATCTCCAGGTTGGGTTTTCAAGGGATAATTTGTAGATTGAATGTTAATGGATATTATTGTTATCTTGAAAGACTGTGCTGACTTCGCTCTGTTGCACATTGCACATCTTGATTTTTACTTTTTTTACCCCTCTAACAAGCAGCATAGGCAATTCCAGCACAGCTGATAAGTCAGGAAGCCAGTTGAAGACACATGGAAAAAGGTGATTCTTTCTGTGCCTATGTCACTGCCTCCCCAAACTCTGCTGCTTCAAACACTTTCTTACACATGATTGCTGTTTTGAATCCTCTCTGTCCTTCTTCCTGCAAACTCACCCAGCCTCAGCAGTGCTGCCCCAGCCATGGCACGTGGAGGTTGACAGCAGGCATCAAGGGGATCCTCAGCAGCATAAATCTTCTTTTATCTCCATGGGGAAAGCAGCATGGAGGGGAAATACTGTCATTTCTCCAGCCCTGTGCTGCCCTCAGAGCTGTGATGTGGCTTTGCTCTCAGGAGCCTCTTTGTGCAAAACACCAGAGCTGCAGCTCACCTAAGCACACCTGCAGCAGGTGCTGCAGTGTCCCTGCCCTGGGAGTGCTCCCCTGTGGCTCTCGGGGGGCTCTGCCCTCCCCAGGGGCAGGCTGGCCCCAGGGGCTACTCACAACATGCTGCAGCCCACCATGATTTATGTGGCACTTGTACAATTGATGTGCTTTGTGCCTGGGGACAGTTAAATGGTAGCTCTGTCATTAGTTTAAGCAGAGGTTAAAGGTGATCAATAACAAGGGTTTCATGCCCAATTGATCACTCCTTGCTATTTATTTCTGCCTTTTGCTTTCCATTCCACAGTGCTTTTAGAAATAGTAATTAAAGACATAACAAGTGTTCCAATAGGCAGAATATCAAACACTCCAGATATTGATTCAATTCTCTCCCTCTTAATGACGTTGACCTGTGCATGTCCCCAACACCAGCAAGGCTGGGCCAGCCTTCAAGGCTGCTCCCCACAGCTCCTTGGGGAGTTGAGAGCCCTCCTGGGGGCAGAGCCAGCCCCTGCCCTGGGCAGAAGGTGCAGAACAGCTCAGTGCTCTGAGACAGGCAGCTTTTAGCTGTCAGGTCCAAGTCACTCCCTGAGCCTCAGTGCTTGGCCCATCCTGCAAGCACAGACCTGGACTCAGTGAGGGGAGCACCATGAGGGGAGCACGAGCAAAGCAGGGCAGTCAGGTTTGGTGATGGTTTTCATCCCTTTGCTCCCAAATGCTTTGAAACACGAGCCCATGGCATGGCATGGGAAAAAATACCATGAGAACTGTCCTGAACACTGAGAGTTCTCAACTATCTGGGCACTTTCAGCTCTGCAGAGGACACAGGATGAGGAGCTTAGTTCTGAAGAAGAGAAACTCAGAGTTGCACCCTGACCCTCACCTGGCAGGAATGAGGGCAGGGGACAATGTCCAACCCCAGGGCATGTCACTGCTCCTCCAGTCACATCCATGCCACAGGTGTGTGAAAATAACCCCGTGCTGCTGCGAGCCAGCCAGGAGCTGGAGAGAGCACACTGGGCTGCACTGGGCAGCAGGAGCTGGAGCTCCATGCTCTCCTGGCTGATGGGGAGTGCTCCAGCAGTGGGGGAATGCCCTTCCACAGCACTTATCCTCAACACAAAGCAGCCTATCCTGCTCTGCACAGCCCAGGGCAGCAGGGTCAGGGGCACTTTTAGCAGATCAGGAACACACCCATGGCAGTGGGAGGGGGAAGCAGGGCAGCGATGCTCGGTCCCTGCAGCACAGCTCTGCCCACTGAGCACAGCACACAGGAATGCTCTTTCCACCAGAGGGACTGAGAAATCTCTCTGTATCTCACACTGCTGCGGCTCTTTTTGCTGAGGTGGCTCAGCAATCCGTGTAAATTAACCCTTGCAACTTAGGGTCATATTTTATAACATCAGTTCATGAGAAGTAAGAGCACTGGGGGGAAAAAAAAAAAGTCCTAAACACTTCTCATAGTCCTTAAGAAAATGATTAGAGGTTCTGGGAGTAAAATCCAGGAGCTCTGATAGTATTTTAGAGGAAAGTCTGTATTGTAGCAGATCTCATAAGAGCTCCCATGTACTACAACTCCCTCATTGCCCATCCCTCAGTTGGTTTGTCTGTAACCAGGTTAGTCTTAAACATGACTGAAAAAACATCCCCAATTTAAAACTATTTATTTAAAACATCTCCAAACATAAAGACATCTAATGCAATAGCCTGACTCTTTATCCTGCAAATCACTGCAAAAGATGCAAATGTGTAAATTAATTTCCTAGAGTTTGTCTGGCCACAAATTTATGATCTAGCATAATCTCAGTCACATAGACTGAGAGGTACTAATACACAGCAAACTCCACATAATAAAGATTACAGGACAGATTTTCTCAAAAAAACCCCGACCAAACCAACCAAACCAAAATAGAACAATAAAATGTAAAGATGTTCATTTGCCCATTGGCTCTCTCACACCTTCGACTAATCCCTGTCTGCAGAGCCAGCATTTCCTTGGAGCATTCAACACCTCTTGTGCATATATGTGATATTTGCAAGAAGATTTTTGTGCACTTGTTCATTGATTTACTTCGAAGGACACAGCTGTTTGGGGTGCAGCTCCTGAGAGAGTGCTGAGCAGCTTCAGTGAGCCATTCACCTTCCTTAAACATGCTGACAGAATAGCTTGGAAGCATTCTGTAGGAAATGCTGTTCTGTGGCAACTGCTAAGGGTTTTGGCCCTAGAGAATCTGCTGCAGTGGTGGAAAGCAGGTTGCCCCTGTGGAGCTGAGAGAAGCCAATGTCCACCAGGAAATAGGTCCTGGATGCTGCTGGTGCTGCACAAAAGCCTTGAGCAGGCGGAATGCTCCAGAAGAAAGGTGAGGAAAAGGAAAATAAAGACACATCTTTAAAGTTTGGAATGAAAAGCATTCTTCATTGAACCCAGTGCTCTCAGCAGCACATGAGCCAGGGAAAAAATATGTATCCCTTGCAAGGCTTACAAGGAATAACACTCAATTTTCCCAACACCAAAAATAATGTGATATCAAGGAATATGAAATATTCATAAGGTCTGATCTAACATGTACATTGTATGGTGTGTGCAACATCACTTGCTTTAACACAGCCTTTGCAATCTTGTAATCCCCACGCATGGCAGAGACACTGGGTCGTGTCAGCTCAAGCTGGAACCGGGAGGAACTTCTACTGGCAGAGCTTCCTTCGAGGACAGAGAACACCTGAGGAAGTGCAGTTGGCCATATCTCTGCTGCTCTACACGTGTGCACACCTACACTGGCAACAAATCACAAACGGGAGCAAAGCTGAATGCACATAAATCAGCAAAGCACAGTGGTGGTTCCTATGAGATTTTAATGAGCTCCTTCTCTGTACATTTCCTGTATAGGCACACACACACAGAACAGGGATGCTGCTGATCAGAGCCCACGTTGCTGGTGGAAGCCTGCAGAAAAACCTGTTCTCTGGAACTAGCCCATTTCAGGAAGGTATGCTGGCCTTGGTCCCTCTGAGCAGCAATGTTAAACTTAGCAGACCAGACACTGTCATCTATGGATATTTAGCATTTTAAAACAAACCCAAAATGCCCCCCACACCACGTCAGCTTGTTCCTGCCCCTGCTGGAGCTGTTCTGCTCCAGAGGAAAAGAGGACAGCAGGCAGAGCCCCCATAAGAGCTGCAGAGACCGAGTGCCTGTCCTCAGCACAGGACAAGGGCAAGCACCAGCTCCGAGTCACCAGCCAGGATGTGCTCATTTCAAACAACCCAGCTGTAAGAAAAACACAAGGCAGCTAAGGAGAAGTAATTCCAGAATTGTGGAGTTCTGCCCTGGGGCAGAACCCAAGTCTGCTTCCAGCACCTGTGAAATGATAACTTTGAGCTGTCCTGGGTCTGATCCAGCTCCAAACAACCAACGGTAGAATTACCATAAAATTAAAATATATGCAAACAACATTAGCACAGAATTACAAGATTTGCTTAACCCGATGGTACTGAAATCTCTCTTTCTAGGGGAGAGAGCAAGCAGGACCGGGCAAAATCAGGAACAAGACTCTATGGCATTAATGCTGATGCTCCAAATTTTCATGTAAAGAGATTATAATGTTTCAGCTGCTGCCTTAGCTCATTTGGGGCCAGTTGCATCGCAGCACTGTGCTGGGATCAGGCACAGTTCTGGCTGTGCAGCCGTCAGAAGAGACCAGATTCAGTGGAAAGCATAAGATGAACAGGGCATTACTAATTACGAGTGACTGTGTCTCGCCAGGCAAACTGCTGTGCTGTAGTCACTTCTGCAGTTGTTATACAGCAAGCATTCCCTGGTCTTGCAAGTGGCAGCAATAATAGTCCTAAGACAAGAAATCTGGAAGAAATTGGACACTAAAATACTACAACCTTCTCCTAAGCATGAATGAAAGCTGATTGGCAACTGTCCACCTTTCTACAAGTAAAAAGTGATACCCTACTGAATATTGTCTGCCTTACAGGAAACAGCAATGTCCTTAAATTCCCAAGAACCAATTTATAAGATGACAGCATTTGGGAAGCACAGCTGCCCTCCCAGGTCCCTGGAGCACACAGACAGGCTCTCTGCCCGGGCAAGGGTGGCACAGCACAGCTCCTGTCCTTCTGTGAGCACGGGAAGGGCTGAGCCCACACCAGGGCTGCATTCTCCTGGTACCAACTTCTCCATCTGGCCAAAGACCCCTTGGTCACCACCTCAGCAGTGTGAGATGTAAACCCTGGGTCACCAGCCCCACTGGAAAATGGGCAAGGCAAGCAGATCAGCCCAGTCCCTGGTGATGGATGGCACTTGTTCCAAGTGCAGTAAGTGCAGCCCAGTGCCACCATGGGACTAACCAGAGCCTGAATGCTCTGAAGGGCACCTGCTGGGGCCAGGCACTGCTCAGCAGCACAGTGTTCCTGTGTTTGAGCAAAGATTTCCCACCAGCACACACCTAAACCCCTCTCTAAACTGCACTGGCAGTGCTTCTGTTCCCTATCTACATTTCCTACTTTGCATGCTTACTATTGACTTTGTTTGAGCATTGTTAAATAAGTTTTGTACAACTGTTTTCCTTTAATGTAGCAGCACCACACTTCTACCTTTTCTTGCTTTACTACTGATGTAGTAGTAGTGGGTCATGCTTTTACCTTAGTGAGAAAAAAACCACCAAAAGGGGAGAAAAAAAAAAGTCTCCCTCCAGTAATTGGTATTTAATCCCTGACGAAAAAACTAACAAGTTATTCTAAGATAGGCAAACCTTTGGGGCATTTGAGTTTTAGAACAGCTGAGCACTGCGGCACTGCAGAGAGGAGATACACAAAGAGTATTTTATTTTTGCTGCTCAACAGCACGAAAGGGCTAATGCAGCGGGGCTGCCAGTGCCTTATCCAATGTGACACACCGAACAACCCAAGGGTGCTCATCCTCCCCAGCACTCACAGCACATCTCATCCGTTAGGAGAACACAATGTGAAAACTGACCCTTCCCTTCTGAGTATCAATACAAATCCTGTTTGTTATCCAGGTTAGTTCAGAACCAAGAGGTTACTGAAATGGCTCCTACTATAGAAAATGAGCACAATTAAACAGTCAATGCAAACGGGTTGGTTTCTTTAAGAAACAAGCAAACAAAAAAACCCTCCCTTTTTTGTTCAGTTTTGATTTTGTTTCTTCTTCCCTTAAAGCCTGGCTGCCACACAGAAATTCTTAAGGAAAAGCTGCAATTACAGCGTGACAAAACACTAAAAACAATGGTAGATGTGTAGGGAACACACGAAGTAACAGCTAAGGACAGATTCTCAGAGTTGGAAATTAATTTAAATGCTGTCATGATACATTGACTCAAACCCCTAAATCATCCTCCTCCTTTACTTTTTCACTGGAGTGTATCATCTAAGCTACTACATCTGCTTTCTATTTAGAAATTAGTAAATGTTCAGTAAAAACTACAAAACTTCTTGAATTCAGGATCTCTACAACAGCCCTACCATTCTCTGCTCTTCTATAAAAAACAGCCTCATTACAAAAAAGGAAGTTAAGCCTGTAGCAAAAGCTGGCAGAACATACACTGCACACAAAACCCTTTAAGTGAGATTTTGTATTATGGTCTGCATGCCAAGGGAAGTTATTAATACCCTAACCCACAGTATTCACTAGTTTGTATCACAAAGCAAACCATTTCTTTACAGAGTATCTGATGAAAGAACTGCTCAAAGTGACTTTATTTTAAAATCTCAAAATTAGTTTACTAGAATTTTGAACGGGAACTTGATAGTCTTGTATTAGCTGATGTAGAATAGCTACATTATAAGAAACATTGAAAATGCAATAAATTATAACATTATCAATGGCAAACGTGACATTGCTTAAAGTAATATACACCCCCACCAAAGACAACAAAATGCAACAAAATCAAACTGCAACGAAGACAAGAATTTTCAAGTATAAATTTTCAAGAGTAAGTTACATTTGGTATGTTAGAAATTTTTATATATATTAAAAAGAATTAATACATGAATTGCAATGCACAGTGCAGCGCGTTCACTAGAAAATCCCCTTTAAAGCTTCTGTTTTCACAGCACATAATTTGTACTGAATAAAGTGGGGAAACCATCCAGTGCCAGATGTCTGAGAACATCAATAAATTCTCTGCCAACTAAAAAAAAAAGGAAGAATTTGGTCCTTTACTACCAGATTTCGATCAAGTATTTAATCAGTGCAAGAACTCTGTATGGGAACGTATTTCAAAAGTTCTCCCAACACACAAAACACCGCAGGAATCCAAGGACCTGCAAAGGCAAACAATCCTCACACGCGACTTTTCTTGGTGCTGCAAGAGAAGGTTTAAAAGTCGAGATGCGGGATCATTCTTCCAAGATCTGAGAATGCAAAAAAACTGTATTTTCAGCCTTTCTTGGCATAACCACAAAATATTCAGGCATGAAACCACGAAAAGGAAAGCTGGTGACATCAGAAAAAGGCGAGAGTGTGGTTTGAGTAGAAGGAATCTACTCAGCAACACCAGTGTGCATGTTATCACCCCTGCGATATGTGGGAGGAAAGTTAGGTGCGGGCTGTTTTCTGTTCACACCGCGGAGAGCTGTGTTGGGATCAGCAAAAAACGCTGCGGAAGGTGCGGGGAACACGGCAGAGCACAAGAATCCACACGGGGAAGCGGCTCGCCCAAAGCGCATCACCGGGCGGGCACAACCCGCCGAGCATCACCGGAGCGAACCGCGGGGCACCGCGACCACCGGGAACGGGGCTCCCCGGCCACCGGGACCACCGGGAACGGGGCTCCCCGGTCACCGGGACCACCGGGAACGGGGCTCCCCGACCACAGGGACCACCGGGACCGGAGCTCCCCGACCACAGGGACCACCGGGAACGGGGTTCCACGGCCACCGAGACCACCGGGAACGGGGCTCCCCGGCCACTGCGGCCACCGGGACCACCGGGACCGGGGCTACCTGGCCACCGGGGCTACCTGGCCACTGGGACCACCGGGACCGGGGCTCCCCGGCCGCGGCAGCGCCGCCGCCACCGGTCCCGACGGCCGCTCCGCTCCCAGCCGGGCGCAGAGCCTGCAAAGACGACACGAGACCGGTTCCTGGGTAAATGGTTTATGTAAGTAATAAAATATTTACTATAACATAAATAGAAACGTACCCTCGCAGTCTACATTGGTTTTGCAATAAGAGATACAAACAAAAACCGAACCCCCAGGGAATGGACCGGACTGAACCCACCAACGGGAGGGTGCGAGCTCCGCGCACGGTTAGAAATAAATAGAGACGGGCCGGGAAATGGTTTCGAAGCGTGCCCCCCGGGCGAGCCGGGCCGGGCAGAACGGGAGGGGCCGAACCGGGGGCGCCGCCGCCTCCCGGCCGCGCGAGGAAGGGAATAAATTAGAGATCGCAAACCTTTGGCTACTGCTGCGGCGGCCGCTGCGGCTCCGGCGGGCGAATAAATAGAGCGCGGGGCGCGGAGCGGGCGGCCGGGCCAGTCTGAGAATAAATTAAAAACGGGTCCCCCGCTGCCCGCACCCGCTGCGCCGCCGTCGGGGCCGCGGGGGGCCGGGCAGTCACTGCACGGCACCGGGCAGCGCGTGGTGCAGCGGCGAAGTGTCCGCCTGTGCGTAAACGTCCTCCATGGGGGGATGCGGGACCCCGGCCGGCGTCATCCGCTTCTCCTTCTGCCGCCGGTTGCAGAACCAGACCCGCACCACCTCTTTCTCCAGCTGCAGGGAGTCCGCCAGGGAGGTGATCTCGTGCGCCGAGGGCTTGGGGCACTTGAGGAAGTGGTTCTCCAGGGCGCCCTTGACGCCCACCTCGATGGACGTCCGCTTCTTGCGCTTCCTGCCCTGCGCCGCGATCTTGTCCAGGTTGGTGGGGCTGCCCGTGCTGGAGTCCGTCTCCTCCAGCCACTTGTTGAGCAGCGGCTTCAGCTTGCACATGTTCTTGAAGCTCAGCTGCAGCGCCTCGAACCGGCAGATGGTGGTCTGCGAGAAGACATTCCCGTACAGGGTGCCCAGCGCCAGCCCCACATCGGCCTGCGTGAAGCCCAGCTTTATCCGCCGCTGCTTGAACTGCTTGGCGAACTGCTCCAGGTCGTCGGAGCTGGGCGCATCCTCATCCGACGGCTCGGGCGGCCCCAAGGGCGGCGGCGAGGCCGCCAGTTCGTGCCCGCCCGCCTCCTCGGCGCCCAGCGGGTCGCGCAGCCCGTGGTGCAGCGCTGGCGCCGGCGGGCCCAGCATCCCGTTGAGACCGGCGTAGGGCTGCGCGTAGAGCAGCGGCTGCCCCGACGGCGGTGACATGGGCGGCAGGTGATGCGCACCGCCCTGCGCCCAGCCGCCCGCCGCACCGCCCGCCGCCGGCTGATGCACCAGGTGCGGGCGGTGGTGGAAGGCGGCGGCGGCGGCCGACAGCTCTTCGCGGGGTCCCGGCGGGCCGCCCTTGGCGTGCTCAGCCGGCGGAAGGTGCGCGCCCCCGCCGCCTCCAGCGCTACCCCAGTCCGTGCCGGCGCTGGGCAGCCACTGGTGGTGCGCCAACCCGACGGCGTGCCCGGCGGCGGGGGCCAGTCCCTGCAGGTACTCGTGGTGCATCATCTTCTGCACCTCGCGGTACGTGGTGCCCTGGTGCAGGCGGTCGCCGTCGGGGTGCATGAGCGCGGCGGAGCGCGGCAGGTACTGAGCGGCGGCGGCCATGGCGTGTGCGCCGCGCCGCCCGCACCGCGCTTTAGAGCCGCGCGCCGGGACGCGGGGCCGCCGCGCGCCCGCACCGCCCCCGCGCTCCCATTGGCCGCGGGTGGAGCGCGCCGCCACGCTATAGGGCGCCGCCGGCGGGAGGGGGGGGCACCGCCCCGCCATCCCCGCTCGCTATTGGACGCCGGCGGTGAGGGCGCTGCCCACGGGATTGGTCGGCGGGGGTGCGCGGGGCGGGGCGGCCCGCGGCGGAGCGGCCGCTGATTGGAGGAGAGTGGTTCATTCATGCCGGAGTGCCGCCGGCCGCGCGGGCTCGGTGCCCGCTGGGTTCGGGGTTCGGTGGATTCGGGGTTCGGGCCCGGTACCTGCTGGGCTCGGGATTCGGGCTCGGTGCCCGCTGGGTTCGGACCCGGTGCCCGCTGGGTTCGGGGTCCGGTGCCCGCTGGGTTCGGGTCCGGTGCCCGCTGGGTTCGGGTCCGGTGCCCTCTG
>CM031876.1:1936458-1986461 GCA_018697195.1 Certhia americana
CGGGTCCGGTGCCCTCTGGGTTCGGGTCCGGTGCCCGCTGGGTTCGGACCCGGTGCCCGCTGGGTTCGGGTCCGGTGCCCGCTGGGTTCGGGGCTCGGTGCCCGCTGGGTTCGGGTCCGGTGCCCGCTGGGTTCGGGCCGCTGCCAGCCGGGTGTGGAAGGTTGGCTGCTGCTGCTGCTGGTCTGCGGGGGTGGCCACTGGTGCTTATCCACTGGACTGCTTGGAAATCAAACCTGACTTGGGACATTAAAAGTCGCGTTTGAGCTTTTGTTTTTTAACTTGTACCCTGGAAAATTGGGAGCTCCTTCCTAAAGGCTCCGTAGGATAGAGCAGCGAGGGCCAAGAACTGAGGATCTGAGATTGTTTGGGCGTCATGGGAAATGTGGGTCTTGGATGCTGTCTCAGAGGCGAGTCTCTGAGCCGGTTTGAGGGTTGGCACGGGATAAAGGGTGGAGGAATTTGTGGGAAAAGACAGTGGCAGCAAGAAACAGACACGTCTCGCAGTCCTGGGAGAGGGGCAAGGGATGTCTTAATTAAGCCAGCTCCAGACTTCATCTGGGGCTTGAGGCCCAAAGTGAATCAGGTTGGGCACCAGGACATTCATCACTTCTAAAAATTAATCTTTGTCTCTGTGCTCCAGCCGTAGGATGGGAGGCAGTGACCTTTGCCAAGGGCTTGGGTGAACAATGAACCGTCAGATCAATACGTGTACGAGTGTGACATGTCAATGGCCACACACAGATGCCCTGCACTCTCCTCAGCTGGCAGAGGGCTTTACTGCTGTTAAAGACATTAACTGCAGCCTCCTGAAGGGCTTTTTGTGAGGTGTGCCACATTTCGGTGTACCAAAGCACTGCTTTGGACTTGGGTCCTCCAGCCCTGCATGCTGAGGCTATTGGAGCCAGCAGACAGAAAAACCAGTTTTGGCTTTTGGGTTTGGGGGGGCACCAAGCACAGCTGCTGAACACCCCACACTGGCAGTGCCCTCCTCTGCCTTTCCTGGCACCTTGTCCCAGTGCAGTGGTGGCCCTGTGGGCTGTGATGGTGCCACAGGGTGAAAGTGCTGCCCTCAACCACCCTGTGATCACTCAGACCCTCGTCCTGGTTCAGCCAGCTTTTGGGGAGGGCTGGGGGGGATCACTCGGGGCTGGACAGGTCCTTCTCCTCCTCCAGTGGGTGGGTGGCAACGCCCTGCCCTGCAGGAGCTGTTCCTGCCTTCCAGCAGCCCAGGGCCAAACCTGTGGCTACAAGGTTGGTGCTGGTCCATGGGGAGAGCTCAGCATCCCGTCAGGGGCCCGGGGAGCTGCTGGGCCTTGTTTTGCTGAATCATGGAAAGAGCAGCTACCAGAGTGACACACCTTGCTGCTGGCAGTCTCGGCTATGCACTGTCTTTGGGGACAAGTTTGGCACTGAACGTGTGCATTTTTTTGCTGTAGAATTACATGTAATTAGTTCCTTTCACTGAACCCAGCGTTTCTTTTCAGGTATACAGCCCTAGAGAAAGGCTGGACTTTGTAGGAGAGATGGGTTCCAATAGATCATGGAGCATATTTCATTAGGAGAATCATTTATCTTTCTTATTTTCCAGAGGAATCCTTTGCCCACACTGCATACATTTGTAATGAATAGAAGCCTTTCAAATGATTCAGTGACATGCTGTAAAATATCATACTTTGTTAAGCGTTTTCTGTATATTTTTTCCAACCTAGACTCATATTCATGTCAACTCTCTATGATGCAGTGCTACAATATTAAAATTTTTGGTAGCCAATTGCTTTAGATATTTATATCCATTTTTAAGGGAATCACAATGAATAAATGTGCCCAGCTCTAACTTTATGCAAAATAAACTGCGAATAAATCAGTAAATCATTAATAGAATGAATCATTTCCAAAGGCTGAAGACTGGATTGCATTTCAAACTTTCATCTGTTCTGTGTGTTTCAGAAATAACCAAAGGGGAAGATACATGGTGTGTGATAACCGAGGTCCCCATCACAGACTGTTTACACAGTAGTGCTGGTTTCTGTTTGATCAAATGATCTTTGTAAACTAAGGCATTGTGTACCGATTGTGCTTTGGGCTTGTTCTGTTTAATAAAAGTACATTTTATAAACTGGGAATAGCAAACAGCAGAGGAAGATGTGAAATTCCCATTTAACTCCTCCCTCAGTGCTTCCCAACTCTAGAAGTCAGAGCCAGGTGGCAACGTTCTCTCTTTTATTAAACAACATAAAGGAGATAAAAGCAAAGGAGAGGGTGCTGACCCTAAGTGAAGAGGACAGGGAAGATTAAGATGCCTGTATAAGCACTAACTTCAAGAGCCAGACCTGCATATTTGTCTTCCTGGTATCCCTGTGTCCACTGATGTCTGGGATTGAGGAGTTGCACAGCTTGAAAGACCCTGTCAAGATTTCATTACGTTGAAAGTGTCTTCCCTATTTTTTTAAAAAATAATTTTTATTATATCTATTCTTATTGTTACACAGTTTTTCAGAGCTATACCATCCAGCAAATCCCTATAGGAGGGCATCCAGGTTTCCTAGCAAAAGCTAGTTCCTTCATTAAGCCTTGCCAGGGATATTGGCATGCAGTCCATTCCCTCTTCAAGGAATAAACAACCCCATGGGCAATGTTCGATATGATTCATTCTCTGTGTGACTGTGGCAGCATCAGAACCTGCCTAATACAGCTGGATCTGAGACTGGTGGGAGGACTGAAATAACGAGGAGGCTCAGCATGGAGGGAGCAGAGCTGGGAGTGCTGTGCACAGCGAGGGAGCTGCTGGTGATGCAGCACGTGCTCTGCTCCCCTGACCATTCCCAGGGCACCGGCAGGCTCGGGATTGCTTGGGAATGGTCTGTGAGGAGGAGCTGTGTCGTTTCAGCACATCTGGTCACTGGGAGACTGCCTCACATCTGGGCCTCCTGCACTGAGTGAACAGCTGCTGTTCCTGGCTGGGCCCATCTCAGACACCAGTCAGGACAGTTGGATCGAATATTGGAGCAGAAATCTGCACCATTTCCGCATGAAGGAAACACACCAGCATTACCTGTCAGCTGAGAGGAGACCAAGAGTCAGTTTTCCAAGCAGAACCTCCTGTAAGTGTGAAACTGCCCTGAGAAGAGGCAGCATTTCCCAGAATTTTTGGCATGTTGCCTAAATGTCTTTCATCTAGAAGCAAAGATAAGAACTTTTAAACAACTTTTTGGGTGGCTATACCATTTGGCAAAATCTTAGTTTTGCTTTGCTCATCTAAACTTGCAGAATTCTTAATTTGTTGAGTGACAGTTAACAAGTTAGTGGCTGGGACAACAGTGAATTTAGCCATAAAACTAGAGAGGAAGAGAACTAGAAGATAAATCATGGAGAACAGTTAATACAAACATGCAAGTTATGCTCACTATGATTAGCTGTAGTCATATACAATCCTGTAATTATTTGAAAATTGTCCAGAAATATGTTCTCATGAGACCAAAATGAATGCAAAAAATGCTGTTGTGATCTTTTATTGAATCAATGAAATTTAGATTAGGCAGTCACTAAATTCCTGTTTACACAACAGACCTTAATGGCTCCAAAGGAAGCGCTCAAATGCAGTCGACAAATAATCCCTATTTATGAAAGCCCCATAATATGCATTTACATAATCCCCACTTTAAAAAGCTATATCAGCACTAAAGTTCTTCAGCTCACAGATATGCCCCAGGGGATTAAAAGTAATAAACAAAACAAAGGGAAAAAGATGTACACACATATTCACCAACATGCACCACAGCCTTTAGGATTATCACACGCAGGAGGAGGCAGGGATAATCCACCAGCTCTCCTCACCCCACTCCACCTCCAGCAGGGTTTGTGCATGTGCACAGAGATGAATACATGCACATACCCATCTCCACAAGTGGCTCTGCATGATTTGGAGCACGTGTGTGGTGCTGGAGTGTCTCTCTGCATTTTGTCTCTCCTGGCGTTCCTGGTATTTCTTCACAAATACAATATTGGTTAATCCTGTGTGCCCAGGAAGTACCATCACGAAACAAACAATCTTACTCATGTTTTGAGGTGTATGTAGCAGGTTTAGAAAGCAGCTGATAGGATATGGATCTGGTGGGTTGTGCACTTTATTCCTACTCAAGATGACTGGACAGTTGCTGATATTCCCATGTGAGGGATGTGGCATTTTGCTGTTGAGGTGCTGTCCTTGAGATAAGAGGCATGACAGGGTACAGACCTGCACCAAGAATGTTAATGTTGCTGAAGGGTTTGGATTTAAAAATCCTGTTATTTGCTGTGAAAAACAAGCTGCTTGTGAAAAGCGGATTATTCAGTAATGTGAATTTTGGACACTGATTTTTTACCTTCTGTAATTTTGCCTTGTCTTTGCATCTACCCATTGCTTAGGAACAAAATGTTATGAGTCTTGTCTGGTGAAGCCTGAGTTTTGCAATTCTGGAGGTTGGGTAAAATCTGTATTGGACTCAGCAGAAGTCAGAAAGAGAAAATAGAATTAATTTCCAGCTTTAGAGAAGTGCACTTGCTGCCCGTACATTCTGAATTCTCTGTGTGTCTTTTGCTTCAAACTCTTCGATTAGCATTTATAATATAAATGAGAATACAGAAGCACAGGAATATTGGTATTTACACTCAGTGAATGCCAGCATTCAAGTGCTGGCACACCAAACTCCTCCTTGCCCAGAGCTCTGTGTGGTCATCCAGCTGTGGTGGTGCTGCAGGCAGAAATGAGAGTGAGAGCTGGGGTGCAGCTGCATGCCCTGGCCCCTTCCCATCTGGCCTAGCCCTCCTCCAAAAATCCCAACAGGGATTTTTCTCGTTTGCTGGGGTAGGGCAGTGTCCAATGTCCCCTCTTCTCCTTTGCTGCTGCTGGTGTCCCTGCCTGCCACCCCTGGAGAGCTCTGCCCTCCTCATCCTGGGGAAGTCTCTCCTATTTCTGCATAATGGCCAGGTTCACCTTAAACCCAGACTCGTTCCCTGAGTGAGGTCAGGAGTAATAGGAGGGCTTAGCACCAGGCTGCACCAGCTGCTGGAAGCACTGAGTATTTCTTCCCAAAATAACACAGGAGGTTGGTAATTTCACTCTGAGAAATTTCTGTGAAATTCCATCTTAATAATGAAGCTTTTTGGTTTCCATTTAGTGAGGACCTTTGCAGCTTACATAAAGAAACCACATGAATGGATAGTTTAGAACAGACAAGACCTGGGGTGAGTTTGGTGGGGGTTCAGCAAAAAAGATTATGCATGCAGCAGGTAAAGGTGTCTATGGTTGTGGCATTACTTGATCTTGTCAGTTGAATATCAATTTGCACATGGAGCAGAAACAGCTTTATTTTACTGGAGTGAAGTAACAGGATCTCAGGAATCACCACACCTGTACCTGATCAGACTCAGGGACTCCCTTGTGCTTGTCCCTCTGCAGCCAGCACAGCAATCTGCAAAGAACAAATGCTGAGGAAGGAGAACTGTACAGAGAATGGTTCATTTTAACATTTCCCAATCATCTTTGGTGCAGGACATGAGTGTTCCTTTATTCACTCCACTCCACATTGATTACTCTAATGATGCCAGAGCTCTCTGTCCATATTGACAGGCCACACTTCCCAGGTTGGTTTACCAAACTGAGATGTTCCCAGAAATGTACAGATACAGAAAAACAGAGAGGAAGAAATTGTTGTGGCAAGGCTGAGGTGCAAGTGTTGGCAGATGAAGGGATGAATCCCTGTAATTTTGTTGTTATTACAAATTATGCCTCGTTTAAACTCTCCACCTCAGGCTTTGTTCTGCTATATTGGTTCTAATCCATATATTTATGCTTTGCCAGTATGGATTTAAAGCAGTGTAATTCAGGTTATTGTCAAGACCAAGAGTCCTTCCTATTTTCTGCCTGAACTGTCACTGTATCATAATTGTTGCACTTTTGGTGAATTTTCATCAGCCCTTTGGTGATAACTGAGGCAGAAGGTGAGTTCAGAAAGAATGAAAATCAAATTTTAATGAAATTAACTTCTCAGGTGATGATGTGCTTCTGGAGAAAGGAATCAGGCACCAGCCTTCAGATTACTCTGCTTCTCCCTGCCCACAGCCCAGCACACAGAGTACCCCACAAACGTGTCTCTTACACAGGAACAGGGACCTGGAATCCAGCTGTAGAGAGCTGGTGCTGCTGGTAGCTCTTCACTGGTCCTATTCTCTCCAGAGAAAGGGAAGTGATGAGCAACTGGGGTGGAAAATACTGCCTGGGACAGCATCTCACTAAGCAAGTGCTCTTTTGTAACGATGATGACACAAAAAAAAAATTAATTTCTTTATCTCTTTTTGAGTCAAGCTCAATGATGAAAATATCAAGTTCTGAGGCTCATCTTTGACCAGCTTACCCAGTAACTTCTCTTTGTGTGTTGCTTCTCAGCAGCCTACAGGTTTTTGCCCTCCCTTTGGTCATTTTGTTAATTATTTAATTATTTCTATTAACATGTACTTCCTTCAGTCCCATAGAGAGCACTTATGGGGGGCTTAGCACCATGGAAACATCAAACCATAGCTGGGTTTATAGGGTCTTACCTGGAAGACAATGTTTCCTTGTGCAAACAAACAACATTGAAGTGAGTGGGAAGAGCAGGTGCTGTAGGGGATAAACCTGGACAAATTCATGCTGCTGGACAAATTCATGCTGCTGCTGTTGGGACAGGAGCAGCTGAGGATGAGGAGTCTGCTCTGTGCTCTGGCATCTGTTCCACCTGTGAGTCACAGCTCTACAGGAGTCCAACCAGCCCCTTGGCCAGACAAGCTTTGCCTTCATTAACTCTTTCCTGTAGGAGACGTAGAAGCCAATTAATTACAACTTAGACTTTATTCCATTAAACTCCTCTAAGCTCCAGGGGAAGAGCCTTAAGATTCTACTCTGATCCTGTTGCCACTGACGCCTGTAAAGACTTGGATGGGAAGAGACATTAATTCCATGTTTGCTTTCAGCCTGGAGCATGGCCACTGCCAGGAGGGCTGTGCCTCTGAATGCAGCCCCTCTTTCCAATCAGCACCTGCCTTAGGGAGATGCATTGACTTCAGAGAAAAGTTTCAGTGGCAATGGACCAAGTGGCCATTCACTGCAGTTTCTGTCAAAATCTTGCTCCCCTGCCTGATCTCAAACTTCCATTCTGCTGCTCCCTGTAAAGACAAACCGTGAGCTGTCCACCTTTCCAACCAAACTGACTTTAGTTAATTGAATTTTCAAAGTGGGGTCATCACATCTGAAATGACAGATATCACACAGTTTTGCTTCTAGAACAGAAATTTTCACAAGCAGAGACTGTTACAGCTCCACAAAGCTAGCAAGTGGGCAAGTCTTCAAAAAGAACTGTTCCTCAATCTCCTTTTTATAAACTATGCTTCAAAGAAGGCAGAATGTTAAATGTAGGTTTGTCTGTGTCCCACTGGACTGCGTTGTTGATGAGGAACAAGTTGAGGACCATCACCTAGTGCAACACTACTTTGCACTACTGTGAAGACTTCACTACTCTGAAGCCATGAGGCATTGTACTCTGCACAAGCAGCTAGTTTTTTATTCATGGGCAGATTGCTTGTGTATTTGGTGTGGAATAGGTACAAGGTGATGAAAGAAGTGATATTATTTATACAGCATATGAAAATGCAACTGTTCTGTGTGCAGTTTTGGTCACTGCAATATAAGAAAGATAGTGAGCTATTAAGGGGTGTCTAAAGGAGGGCAGCAAAGAAGGTGAAGGGCCTTGAGGGGAAGCTGTATCAGGAGCAACTGAAGTCACTTGGTCTGTTCAGCTGGAGAAAAGGAAACTGAGGGGAGACTCATCAGAGTTACAGCTTCTTGTGAAGGGAAAAGGAGTGGAATCTCTCTGCTGACCAGTGACAGGATGTGAGGGAATGGCCTGAAGTTGTGTCAGGGGAGGTTTTGGTTGGGTATTAGGAAAAGGTTCTTCCCCAGAGGGTGGTTGGGCACTGGAACAGGCTCCTCAGGGCAGTGGTTACAGCACTAATCCTGACAGAGTTCAAGAAATGTTTGGACAATGCTCTTAGGCACATGGTGGGGATGGTGCTGTGCAGGGCCAGGAGTTGGACTCGATGATCCTTGGGGATCTCAGTATATTCTCAGTATATTCTGTTATTCTATGGTTGTGGATGTAGGACAGCAGAGTTCAAAATCAAATTTCTCTTTGTTCCTGTGTGTGGCACATAGTTTACTGGCATGGGCCCAGGACTTCTCAGACTGGTTACAGGACTGTCTCATCCAAGCTCTGATCAGTGCCACAACTTGTATTTCTTGTATTTTGTTTAACTGTGCTGTGGGCCATCAAACTCCCACTGCAAGTCAACAGGCCATCAGGATCTGGTCTTTCTCTCCAATCATGGTGCAATGATGTGTCTGTCATCTCTTCACTCTGACTACTGTTCTGAGCTCTTTTCTTCCCAGTCCCACTTATTTGGGTCCACATTTCCTACAAACTTCTCAACAAAATCCTTAGCAGCAGCACAGAAGACTTGCTTTCTACCTGCTGTAGTTGGATGTGTCCCAGCCTGTGATTGTCAGGAAGTGCTGATGATAGCAACACAGCCTTCCCAGAGGGAATGATAGTTCCACTTGCTTTTCAGATATCTGTGTATCCCCAAAATCATGGGTTCAGGGTCTCTGCCTGTTCCTGAGAGCACAGTGAGCACTTCCCTGTGAACTTGTGCTGTTAACAACTTCACCCCCACTATTGACATGCTTGGGCTATGGGCAGGTTCAGACACCTGTTACAGTTCTTATCTGGGTGAGGCAAGGCTCACAAAACAGTGCTACAGACCTATCAGCTGCCTCAGACAAAACAGTTGTTTGTTCCTGTGTCAGCACTGTGGGTGGGTGGAGCACCAGTGACATTATTAGAAGAATTCTCTTTCCATACCAGGCAGTGAAACTGAATTTTGCTAGAATGTGTTGAAAGAAAAAATTCTATTTTCTTTCAGATTCCTATCCTGAGATCCTAAAGTTACGTATACAGTAACTTAAAGGTAGAAACTTAGAAACTGCACTGGTGGGGAAGCTTGTAATACCCCCTTTGCAGTGCTTCAGAAATTCAACAGCCCCCCCCCAACAATACATAGTATTTTCATTAGGTACCCGACCTCTGGTTCTGATTAAATAACTTGTATAATTAGATTGAGACATCTGCTTATCCCTGGGGGAAGAATTCCCTTTCAGCGCTGGACTAAGTCTGATTTGGTTAATTACCTTAGCAGTACTGTATTAATACATAGTTTCTTGATGGCAAGGAACTGTGGTATTAGGTTTATTCCTCCTTGCTTTCACAATACTGTAGTAAGAGAGTTTAGGGATTAGGAATTAGGCACTGAGCCCAGTATTTCCCTCCTCTTTTCACTCATGTCAACACTCTCCCTTTTATTACTCTTTAAATATTCCCTGTTTTACCTGCCTGTGAATACAGTTTCCAGGTTCTTTGTTGTACATGTAAGGATAATCTATTCCCAGTGACTGCTCAAAGCAATGCATCTTGTGGTACTTGTGAGTAATTAAAATTCTCAGGGTTCTTTAGCAATGTGAATTTCTCTCAACAGATGATTACCGTTGGCACTGCTGTTTTCCAGTTCACCCTCCAGAAGCAGAGCTGTCCACATGCAGATGGACAAGGTGGAACACAGGGAGAGCAATGTGGGAATGCACTTGGGTTTGCAGACACCATCCTTTTTCGTCCAGCACCTGCAAGGTTGGATGTCTGTGGACAGCTGCACTGCAAAACTGCCCTGAGACTGCAAGAAACCCAAATTCTGGCCTTGGGTCAAGCTTGACCAAAAGTGAACAAACACATGCTGAAGAAGAAGCAGCTGAGATTTGTATCCAAGCTTGGAAAGACCTCAGAAGAGTCAGGAGCTCTGGGGCATGGCTGTGGGCAGGTGCTGTCCTTGGGGTGTGCAACCATTGCCTGCTGACAGTGGCCAGGGCCAAGGCCCTCCCTGCACACCCACCAGTCTGAGCAGCCCAAAATTTGAGCTGATTATGTAAATAGGCTGATCTGGGGGCCCAAAAGAACTTCTGGCAGTGGTGATGGTTGAAGCAGGAGCATAAGGAACGTTATGCAATAGGACCTTTTTCCATCCACAGATGAAAGTACCTAATAAGATATAAATCAACTATTTGATAACCAAGTCATTATAGAACTGGAGATTCAGGCTTCCTAGGAAAAATTAAATTCTCAGAACCCATAGTATTTACTATTTATATGACTTGCCAGCCTATCTAAAGGCTCATCCTTTTCAGAATGCTCTACAAGTAGCCAGAAGGTGTTTTCAGAAAGAATTGTCCAGATGCTTTTCAAAGCAAAAAGTATATTTAGTGCAGAATTTAATTGTAACACTAAATCTGTGATTTTTAGAAAAAGGTTATCAGGGTGGAAATCATGGGTGAGGAGAAGCACAGGAACATAACATCAAATACCTGCAGGAGATCAAAGGGAAAAAGTCTGTCCAGCAGCAGAGGTGTAGGGAGGACTGTCAGGACAGCACAAAGCTCACCCCAGTGCCTCTCCAGAATAGTCCCAGGGCCTGACAGCTTGCAGAGATCTCCCATGACAGAAGTGAGGCTTGTTATTCAATAGCCACTAGCCTTTTTTAACCCTCCTATAACTTTGTCTGGTTTATTTCTTTTTCTATTTATGTAAACCTTCAGCATGCACAACATTCTGCAGCAAAGATTTCTGCAGATAAATGACACAATGTGCAAAGAGCCACCTCTTTCCGTTTGAAGAATTAGAACCAGTGAACAAATCACCTCTGGGTGGCTTCTTCGTGCTACTCACAATTCCAGAGACTGCTCACAATCCTGCAGTCACATCTTCTCATGCTGAGGAGGAATCACAGCCTGTGGAGCTGTGCCTCCTATGGACACTGTTCTGTACCCCACATCAGCCTTGATGCACATTTCTGAATATTTTCCATGCACATAAATTCTTTGTCAGCTGGGAGAGAGAAAGAATTGAACAATTTTAATGGATTTCTGTAACCTGTGTTCCCAAGGCTACTGGGCCACCCAAAGCAGCAGTCAGGAGAGAAGTGCCTCTCAGGGGTCGAAACTGCTGTGGGGGAAATACATTCCATTTGAAAATATCTAAAGGCAACAAAACTGAACAGTCTGGTTTTTGTTAGCATCTAAACTAGCCCTTTTCTGGGCAAATAGTATCAATAAGCTTTCTCACATTCCTTCAGTGGGGAGGTGGGCAGGCACTGTGAAGGAGGCAGAAGCAGCAGGAGTGTTCATCACAGCCCCCCTCAGCACAGAGGGACTGGCCTCCTGCCACACCAGTCCCAGTTTATGCCGAGGAACTTTTTGCCTCTTTTTTTTAGGTCAGAAGGTGAGTACAGGTTGGATTTTATCCTGGATACTTTTCATTCCTTGTAACTTTCACGTGGAAGCATGAAATATAGCCAGATACATTTCAAGCAAGGCAATGGATTACCTTGTACCGACATGCAAGCCCAAGGTGTCCATTATTTATAGACCTCATTTTCTTGTAGCAAATTTGCATAGATGAGCTCCCAGTGGATGACAGGCCAGAGCTGTGAGGCTCACGAGTCAGCACAGTTACAGCAGTTACAAATAATCCAGCAGCCAGGCATCACTTTGTGTTATGTTGCACCAAGACTGAAGCAACCTGGCCACAGGTTGCGGGAAGATCCTGGGAAAAAAAGAGGCAGAGGAAAATTTTGCCAGAAAACTGAGGCTGCTGAGTTCTGGAGGCGATAATGTCGTGGTTCCTCACATCACTTTGCCATTATGACTGCTTAGCAAATCCAGTGACCACATCCAGATCTGCCAGTGCTCTGCAGCCACAGTGTGTTTGGGGGATTCAGGCCCTGTCAGGGGGCTGAGGTCTCACGTTGTCACTTGGAGTAACTTTCAGCTCGAGAGAAAGCAAACTGCTTTGTCAGAAGCTGCACAAACACTCCTATACCAGGCTGGAAACAGACTCTGCCAGGTGTCAGCTGTGGGGGATTGCTGCTGTTGTCATCAAATGAATTAAAGTATTGATCTGCCAGGAGCCAGAATGTCAAGGGAGACTACTTGTTTCCTTCACTGGTGGCAGCTCAAAAATGGTCCTCTGGGGATGAAGCTTAGCAGTGCATGTGGTAGGAGGAGGGTCTATCTGGTCCTTGTCTGCAGCTCAACTCTGAAGCCCAGGAGGGCTGTAATTTTCACTGTAAGGGAAAAGGGGTAACAATGATTACCTGTTCCTGAGAGGCAAGTATCACAGAAGCTATGTAAAGCCAGCAGCTCTTCAGAGGGGCTCATGTTCCCTTCTGAGAGCTTCTGCAGGGAGAAAGGCTGAGTGAAGAGAACACGCTGGTGGGAGGGAAGTGATGTGCTGGCACAAGCCATGCTGTGCTGCCGTGCTCCTGAGAGGGTTCTGCCAGGGGTGGGACCCCACTCTATCTGCTCCCTGCCAGCTGAAGCTGTTCCTGCACAGCCCTGCAGCTGTGGGTGGCACAGGAGCAAGCCCCGTCACCAGGGAGAGTCTGAGCAATATTAGATCCAATTGCACAAAGCTGGATCATGTACCACAAAACCAGATTTGCTTAGCTAATCCTCTGATTGATTTTAAGGCCATGCTGAGACTAAAAGACTATTAAGAGATTTTTGCTGGTGGCACCTCCCAGCACAGGAACCAACTCCCCTGTCGTACACCTGATATTTCCTGGCCATGGCCTGAGACCCTTCCCAGCACAGATCAGTCCTTAGCTCACTCATTTAAATTTTATCAACCTTCTCCTGGCCAAGGCTCTGTCTGGAAGATGAACACCCCTGCACAGAGGCCTCATGGAGTGCCAAGTCCCAGTCCAGCTCTCCGGGCACTGGCTTCAGCTGGGCATCCCATAGAGACTGGTGTGGAATGCTGACCCCTTGGCCTGCCACTGAGGGGGCAGAGGGTCTCTCATCACAGCCTGTAGGAATTTCAGCCCAATGTGCTTGGCTTTTTCTCTAGAATTTTCCTCTTGATCTTTGAATCTCACTGTTAGAAATTCCCTACCCCATCTCACAGAGCATTAGTGTTGCCTTGTGCTCAGTCTGGCAGAAACCCTGCAACACTCCTTATTGTTCCCTGTTTCCCTGCTCCAACATCCCCAGCCCAGTTTGGATGGGGTACAATGTGCTGAGTGTGCAGACCTGAAACACTTGCTCTTGCCTTTGACTACTCATGTGCCTGCCTGTTTTTCCCAGCACCTGCCTCCTCATGTCCAGATTCAAGCTCCAGATAATGTAGCCTGGCTAGCCTCCTGGGCAGGGCTGTGTATGCTGGGAGAAATGCTGGCCTTGAAAATTGGGCGTGAGTCTGTGGGATTCCTCAGATACTTTCTGCCACTGGAATTGTCTGGAAGATGCTGAAGTCAGACTCTCTGTTCCAGATATCTCAAGTTTTACCAGAAATTATGCCCAAGCCACTGTCCTAGACAGGGACAGTGTGCACCAAGACACAAGCAGTGATTTTACAGAAGCTCTCCAAGGAGACTTTTTTAGTAGCTTTGGTCACTGCTCCTCTCCAGACTTCACCCAGGGCTTGGGGGCCCTGCTGAGCCCCAGCAGGAAGAGCCACCCAGCAGAGCACAGGAAGGTGCTGGGCACAGATGGCACTGAGGAAAATCTGGGCATGCTTGGCTGAGGCTGAGGCATGCAGAAGACACAGATCCCAGCCCTCTCTCTGGTGCTGGCAGAGTGCTGCCCTGTGGCTCACTCCTGGCTAGAAGTGGAGCCTCCTGGATTTCCTCTCTTGGTTATGCTACAGCTGCAGACGTGGAAGTCTTGGATTGCACCCAGTTTATGTAGTCCTGAGCTCATTCTGCTCACCAGGCACAAACAAAACCCCCCAAAATGGTGCTGCACAGCTCCAGCAGACCTCAGGGACACGGAGCTTTTCAGTCACTCAGATGCTGCTGCCAGACCCACTCAGTGCTGCAGCACAGTGCAGCCTCTCAGCCATGTGTGCCAGGTGATGCTTGTCCCAGTCCCAGGGCACACCTGTGCACAATACAAGAGACCCACCACAGACTGCAAGCTGAGCCAACTGAAAAGGAGGTTTTTAACAGCACCTTGAAAGAGGATAAAAAACTCAGGGGAGGGCTTGTGAAGTGCCAGAGGCAAATGAAAAGATCCCAAACCAAGACATGATTCTAAAGAACCAAACTCTTTTCTGGCTCCAATGCCACTTTTTTTTCCCTGCTATGGGGCTCAGAAGTATCACAGAACTGGTAGCTTTTGTGCTACTAGATGTGACTTAAAGAGCAGTGAACATATTGAAAAGAAGAGCACAGAATGGGAATGAAGGATTGGTAAGATTCCCTGAACAGGGAATGCTCCCACACAGGTTTTGGAGTTTTTCAATGAGCACGTGAAGACACTTTGCTCCTTGTGAGGATGCTCAGGAACGGGAGAAGCAAGAGATTGCAAACCATTTCATGGTTTACACAGTGGAGTAAACAGTGTGAAACACCTGTGTAAGAGGGCTTATTGAAAGTAGGTTGTGCCAAGCAATTCCAAAATGCTGTTTCACCCCAGCCAATGACTTTGCAGTTGCTAGGATTAATTTTTATTGAAATAAAACAGTTGATATAATGCTGCATAATGAGCTTAAAGCAGAATTCAGAGCACAGTTCCCAAGGGGCAGAGTAGCAGGGGCTGGTGAGCAGGTGGGAGCCCAGGTTCACCATCAGGGGCTGCCTGCCCTGGGAGCTGGCATTGCCAAGACACTAGTGGGGTGCAAACTGAACCCACAGAGGGTTTAGTTCACAGACATGTTCCTCTTGTAGGGCAGAGATGGACAGCAGGGTTTTGTGAGGCTCTGACTTCAAAAGATGGGTGGCCATGGCAGGCAGAGAATCTGCTGGGATCATACAAGCTGCCTTGTTCCTGCTTTTTAAAATAGTATGAGAACTGGGAAGCTGCAAGACAGGAATGTGGGCAGAGACCTGACGGATCCCTGTAGCTCAGCTGAGCAAAGCCCTGTTAATAACCTGAAACCCCCGAGGGGGGGAGGGACAGCCAGTTCTGGTTTTGCTTAACCAGGGTCTCCTGCCATTACAACATTATAATATCAAAGAACTTTGTGTTGAGAACTAGATACAACACCAAGTGCATCCCTAAAAGGACCAGTCCCTAAGATCTCAGTGGAGTTTGCTGCAGGAGGGTGGAATTTAAGTCAAAGTCTGGAGAAACAAAGACTCAGAGGATAGGATCAGTCCCTAATTATGTTGCAGTTAATGTGAATATGCAGGAGGATGAGGAGAGGGAGGGGCAGGAGACACAACCATGAGAAGCACTTACGTGGAGCTAGGGAAGGGAAAGTTTAGGCTAGATGCAAGGGGGAAAAAAAAGGACCTTAAAAAATGACTGATGTAAGACATTCCTACAGGCAGGAGGGTAAAAATGTAGTCACAGGAAATATTTACATGGAAGTCAGATGCAGTTTGAGCAGGGAATTTGCCCTAAATGATTCAGTAAAGGGCCTGGCTCAGAGTTCTGGCAGGACCCAGCTGTCCATCCCAGTCCACCCTCGTCAGTCATTGCTGGTGGCTTCCAGACAGCCCTGGGTATTCAGTGAAATACTGGGAAATACTGGGAAAATCAGTGGGCTCTGGTCGTGTAACCAAGGCATCATTTTCAGCAAGAATTCTTTGGACATTTAACATACTTATATTTAAAAAAGAACAGAGATGTGTTATTTAGAAGACGCTCCAGAAGCCTAACTCTCTCTTTTTTTTTTTTCCAGGAAAAATGTATTTGCAGCAAGCACCAGGTGCTGCTGTGTTTTAATCTGAGTTAAGAGACTCCTGTTGGAGCTCCAGTACTGATTACTCTCCATAAATCATGCCCAGTTTCACATCCCCTCCATCATATCAAGGTACCCCTCCATGAACACATCCATGAACACATGCACTCCATTGATCATGTTCACTCAGATTTCCACCCAGCCCAACCCAGACAGACAGCATGCAGCTGCATTATTCCTCAGTGTCCACAAACCTTTACAGTTTTTATTTCCAATAACCTCAAACTGCAAACAGAAGGTTGTTCCTAGATACAACGGGTGAAATAACATAGAAAAACAAATCCAATGACCCAAACCCCAAGAAACAAAAGATGTGCTAAAATAACAAATGTTAATATAGAACCTTCTGTGCAATTAGGAATGACCTTTTTAATAATTTGAATATTTTCCAATGAATTGTCTAGCCTATCTCTCATGAGACTAACTTCAAACAGTTTGAGAATTAGAGCTTGGCTGCACTTGTTATGGATGGAGCCAGACAACAAGAACAAGTAAACCAAATGGTAACACAAATTCCAGGGAAAACACGACTCTACTCTATTAGTGAACTAATGGTTTTGGCTGAGAATGTACATTTACCAGGCTGTCCCTTTGTGTGAAATGAGTAAAATCCGATTTCCTATCATCAAACACGTAGATGGCTGCAAAGAAAAATGTTTGAGTTGAACTTTAACACTGAATTTTTAAGTTTGCTGATTGAGGTTTGTTTCACACCCAGGGTTCTCCCCTACTCTGAGGTCTTACTTCTGTAAGTAAGCAAGAGGCATATCTGGTAAACAGGTTATTTTGAAGGACACTACACAGAAATAACTGAAGGAATTTGGACCTGGCTTAAAATCTCTGAGACTGGAGCTTCCTTTTCCTGACAGGATCCAGGAAGCAGTGCTTCCATCTTTATTTAACAGTGAGAATATGTCAGTTTTTTCAAAAATATGGAAGTTCTAATAATCACAAGGTTACACTTACAGTTGTGGTAGGCTTTAATGAGAAGTACTGTCTCCCGTGGGAGATGAACTAGTGGTTCCAGCCACAGCACTCTGATAAAAACTCCCACTAACTGTAAATATCTTATCTTTCCACCTGACCATGTACTTAGCTACTTCCTAAAAGAACTGTCTAAAGTCAGGAGGACCTGCTTTGGACTCACAGCTCAACCTCTGAGTTTCGGGAGTGGGCCTGTCCACAGCTGAGGAGAGTCTTCTGGTTCCTTCCCACCAAAAAACTTGTTTATTGTAGCCTCAGATGAATCTTTCCTATACCTGTGGTTAACCTCTTCCTATAGTTAGGCTTCTTATGATTCACCTATGCTAAGTATTTTGCAATTAAACTCCCCCATAGAGCAAACCAAGCCTTTATTACAGCTGCAGAAGGCTTCTTTGTCTGGCTGAACCGGGTCTTCTACTTTTGTTCCCATGACGTTTTCCTGACAAGTTTGCAAGCTCTCATCCCTGGATTGCTGCTGGGACCAAAGGCTTTCATGAGATGGTTTTAAAGAACAGGCAGAAAAGGTGATGGTTCTGGTGGTAGTGGGGATCTTTCAGTCTACTTCATATAGTCTACTCTATTCTTTGAGGTTAGTAATTTGTTCTTTGGTGAAAAAAAATTACTTTATGAGGTGGGTGAATCATATATTTTCCTCCAGCAAAATGAACCCCCCAAAAAGAGCAAGGTACATATCTCAGGATGTGGCTAAAAACACAAACAACTGGCAAATAAAAGGACATCCATCACAGTGAAAAAAAAAATCTGTGCCATGCCAACAGCTCCAAAAACAAATGCAGGAAAACAAGGTCTAAAATGTTATATCACAGGGAAAGACACTTCTGAGTAAAAAATAAGTATTGACAATATGTAATTGTTGGTGAAATTTATTAGGAAAAATCTTTATCTTATGTTCTGAAAGACTACTCACAGTTCAGTAACAATCCCTCAGGTTTTCTGTATGAGGGCTTAAAAGCTTTTCAATAAATTCAAGGGAAGAAAAGAATGGTTTCCTTCCCAGTCTAAGCCAAAGTTTGCTGTGTAGTTAAAAAGAGTAAATGAACTTGTGGATGTGACTCCTGTTTCCTTCTCACACAGTGTCTTCTACACTTGAACGACAGAGCACAGAACCTGAACACGAAGGCTTCATGTTTTATTAATGGTGTCCAATTCATTTCCTGTTTTCATGCTGATAACCTACTGAGGGAGAGGAAGGGAACTCAGGTGGCAAGACCTCAGATCCATTTTTCTTACACCCATGAACAGTTCACAAGTGGGTATTTCACTAGAAAAATCTCTTTATTGCATGTATTACTGCATTCTCTGGGAAGCTTCCCTCGGACGGCTTCTCTGCTGCTGGCATACACCTCTCTGAAAGAATAAATGTTTTCAAGGCAAGTTCTCTTCAAGGTGAAAGCTTTTAGGTTTTAGTTCAGTCGGTGCCCAGTAGTTATTTTCACTACTATCCTTTCTACAGGATTAACCTCATAATATACCAAATTACTACCCTGGCAGAAATCTCCTTGTCAGACAAAATTCACATTCACAGTACCATTCTCTCTTTCTAGAAATGCTGATTTATCCCTCATTAAGACAAAGAAACACAGTGGTCAGCCCAGCAGATATTCACAGACATTTTTAAACTAAAATAATGTTACTAGTCTTGCAGAATGAAGACATCAGTGCTCAAGAAAGAATCCCCATTTTCCTGTTTCTCAAGCTGATAATACAACAAAGGCCTGGGTCTCATGAAACACTCCTGCAGTTAACATAAAACGAATTCAGGGAAGAAAAACTGAAATTCCCCAGTGATGCTTGTACTGGCCAGAGATGCCCCAGTCTGTCTCAATGCTTCTCAATCCCCCAGAGCAGCAAATGTTTTAACAGCAATGACTTGCCTCCAAGCAGCTGCTTCCTATAACACCTCTTGGCCACTTTCCCAACAAGAAGAAATCCCTTCTCTGCACAGCCTGTGAGCTGCCAGTGTGGTCATGCTCCATGGCCAGGGGTGGGGCTGCACCACTGAGCTCTTGGGGTTTCTTTTAGGACATTTTTCTTTGAAAGATAACCAGAGCTGCAATGAGATTGTAACCTCCATTTCGTTGGCAGGCAGCGTGTGCCTGGAGGTGCAAGTGCAAGTGTGTGGTCTTGGGTGTGGGGAAGAAAGGAGAAGGGTGGTGACCTGAATGTTGGAATGGAGTTCAGAGCAGACTTCTTTTTTTTTTTTTTTGCTTCCTTTCTGTGTTTTTTGTTTTGGTTTGGTTTGGTTTTGTTTTGCCTCTCCTTACTTTGGGAACCCCAAGCATGCAAACACAGGAGTTCCCTGTCCTGACAGTAACAGAATGAAAGCACAGCAGTGATGTGTCCCCTCCTGCTCTAGAAGCCTCCTGCCAGTGGACAGCCACAATTTTAGGCTTTCCTCTGAAACCATGAAGACTAAAAATAGCCTTTTTTTTTTTTCAATGAGAACAGGGATTCTCATGTAAGTGAGGACTTGTGGAGCTAGAACATATGAGACTATCCAAATTTTGCAGTAATAGTTTTAAAACATGAAAACTGGACCTGATTTTCCTGCTATAAACATTGAGCTTTGACCTAATATACACAGACCTGTATGTCTCACTTCAGACTCAGTGCTCAATTTTTATGTGTCTCAATTATATAAACCTTGGCTTCCAGGGCTGAACGAAAGAGAGGACTGAGAGGACTCTTAAACAACAACTCTTTTTACATGTTGGCAATCTCCAGCGACAGAGATTCCATATGTTTTCATGTTTTCTGTTTATCATCCTTCCTTCTCATTTCCAGATGCACAGCAGCTGGAAAAAGCCTCACAGATTTCACTGAAACACTGGCTACTGTTCAGTGGAGTGCATGAATTACTTTGTGCCTTCAAATGACCCTCATACTTGGGCATCTGAGTACAGAATTCGATTTTTTTTCCCAAAATCTAAATGAAATCTTAGATTGAATTTTCAAGCAGTGAAACTAAAGTGTTAGGCAGTGCAAAGCATTAGAGAAGCTGCCATTATTGAAGGTCTGAGTGGGCACAAAGACAAGAAGCCACATTCCCATCCCTAGCACTAAGATATCTATTGCAAATAAAACTTTGTGAGTGGTTGGGCTCACAGTTTTGGGTGGTTTTTTGGGGTTTTTTTGTGTTTTTTTTTTTTTCTGACAGTTTTGTTTTCTTTTTGAAGTTTTACCTAATGATCATTTCCCCACAGAGGTGCATGGCACTGTATTTAAATATACTGCAGAACTGTAACTATTGACTCTCCATACATACTACCTGTGTGCTTATGCTTTGCTTTAACATCAGAAAACAATTATGTCCTTTGTGGAGGCAGCACATTAATAATAGTAATAATAATAATAGAAATAGAAATAAAAATAATCATAATAATTGGTGAAAGAGGTTTTCTGACTGAGGAGGAAAATTAATCAGTTTGAAATCACTGACCTTTCTTTACACTCATCTGCCACTTTGAATACTGATTATTTTCATGTTGGGCTGTAAGAGGATGGATATTTACCACTGAAAAGAGAAGAGCTACCAACTCTCAAGGCATCACCAGGCTCTGCAGACAGGTATTGTCATAGGCTGGCATGTTATGTAAGAACTCCTTAAATGTAAGTTACTCTACATTCTTGGCAGCAGACCACATAAAATTTCCCTTCAGATGTTGATGGGCTAAAAAAAAAAAAAAATTAAAAGACAAAAAAAAGTATATGAAAATCACCTTATCATTTACAATGCAAATCTTGGAATGAAAGTTAGTAAATTAAACTAGAGATTCACCTAAATTAAGCTGGCATTCTATTCTGGTGCTTCAAACTCTGAAAACATTGCTGGCTGACAAAACAAGCCCTGGAATGATTAGCAAAAACCCTCCTTCAGAGGCAGCAGACGAGCAATCCCTTTGAACCTTCACAGCACATCATAAACGCTCAGCAGAGTTACAGTGTGGCAGTCCCAGTGCTATCAATTATTTACCCTTTTTCTGTTTACCTTCAGGCAGCAAGTAATTATTTTTAAATATTAATTTAGTTGTGTCATGTACAGTTTGTGGTTTAGCCCTGAGATCTGAGATCTAGAAAAGCAAACTGCATCTCAAATCACATTTAGCTGGTGACGCATTGATAGCTGGATCCCCACTTCAGCCACTCAGCAGCTACACTCAGCTTCTCCCATCGTTAGAAACAGAACTCTGTTCATTGCAGGAAAGTGAAAGCAATTTTCTTAATAGGAAAAAACACTTTTTTTTTAAGCCTAAAAGTCTCAGAAATTGAAAAATCTATTTTATTCTAAAAAGTTTGTGTTTTTCAGGTGAAGAGGGTTTTTTTTCCCCTTTTTTTGTTTCCCTCAGAGTTTTCCCCAGAGTGCCTATTTTTCTTTATCCTCAGTTGATTTAGCCACAAAGAAGTTTGCTGTTGTTTCTGCAGCCCCAAGAGAAAAAGGTCTTGGAGACAAGGCTCACCTTCCTGCACTGAAATCACCACTTGCTGGAACCTGAAAAGAGAGGATGCTTCTTGTCAGCTCATATGAGTCCACAGGGGACTGTTTTTTTCTTTTTAAAAGTTTATGTAAGAAAAACAAATACTCATTTCAATGTCTCTGCATGGAGGCACAGATGTGCCCACAGAGAGATCAATGCAGTATCGAGTTCAGAGCAAACTGCTGGTTCCACTGATGGCAGCAACATTTAGATCTTCCTGAGGAAAAACATTTTAAAATTTTGGAGTAGTTTGGTTTTCCCTGTTGTACTTTTAGCTTTTTCTTAGTATAAGTTCTTGCAAAAAACCCCTTGATTTTAGCTATTTCTGAGACGAAATCAAGGAGATCTGGAACTCTGATAAACTTGTGTAATGTCACAGGTATTGCTGGTGTTCTGGTGGCACCTGCCAGCCTCAGCCACCCATTTCCCATCCTGCTAGGTTCTACATGATTTATCAACACCAGAAGCAGCTCCTGACGAAGAACATGCAGTCACAGTTTGAACTGAGATGCTGCACTGAGAAACAAAAATGAGAAAAACCAAAAGATTGTTCAGGAAGCTAAGGTATAACACCATCCCAGTAAAGGAATGTTTGTAGAATTACCTAGTGGATACCATTGTTTCATGAAGGGAAAAAACACTTCTGTTGAAACCAAAGTGTCACAAAAGTAGTCATCAAACCTTCAGCAAAATCCTGAAAACAGAAACAGAAATTTAATATTAACAATTAAAGCAAATATGCTTGAAACTGTTAGATCAGTTGTGGAATTCACTTCAGCCACACGTGGTAAACAGTGTGGGCTTGTCACAACCTGTGCTTTATTTTGCCTGTCTGTAGATGCCTCCACAACAACATGACACCAACTGGAGGAACAGAGTGAGGTTCCTGATCACTATTTAAATTAATTAACTTCTCTAACTTCTATTTGATCCATGGGCACTATGTCAGTGTTAGCAAACATCTCTGAGCCAGGGAAATAACTTAAAATTCTTTTTTGGCTTGTCTCCCATCTACCTCAGAAACAGCAGTGACCAAATGCTGCCTGGGCAGATGCCAGGTTTCTCTTAGTCTTGGTGAAGACATTTAGATCACATCATTTACCTAAATCACTTGTCCAAGGTGAATGAGGATAAAGGCTGCAAAACCAATTTGTGTGGTGATGGTAGTGATGGTGAGTCTGCTCTTCTCACCAGATTCACCTTGTTCCTGGAGCAGGCAGAAAACCACAGATCCCCAAAGTGATTCAGTTCTTTCAAAAGTATGAACTGAAGCTGAAGCACCATGGACCAGGTCTGGAAGAAGGAAGAGGTATGAAATACCACTCGTGAGTGTAACACCTTCCTACATTGCTGCAGTGTAAGCTCAGCTATCAGACACTCTGCTTTTATCAATTAAAGGTCTCTAGGAGCTTGGCAAGACCCAATCATCCCTGAACTCAGACTTCAGCCCAGCTCTCTTCTTTTCACAGAAGTGAATCTCACAATTTATTGTGATGTCATTGTGAAGCAAATAGGAATGCCTTTATAAATGTTATGTGGTCACCTGCTATTTTTTGACACAACTTTCTACAGGCAATTCAAGCGTACGTAGGTAGAAAAGCTTTTGTGCCTGACAGCCCCTCTATTTCTTCATGTTTTACGAGTTGTTCACAGGCATAAAGCTACTCTGCTGTGTGTGAATTTGGCTGGTACCCGAGGCAGAGGAGGGCTGAGGAGGAGGAAGGCTGAGGGAAGGGCTGAGGAGGAAGGTGAGATGGAAGAGGAGGGCTGAGCAGGAGGAAGGCAGAGGAGGAGTAGGGCTGAGGAAGAGGAAGGCTGAGGGAAGGGCTGAGGAAGAAGGTGAGATGGAAGAGGAGGGCTAAGCAGGAGGAAGGCTGATGAGCAGGAGGAGGGCTGATGAGCAGGAGGAAGGTGAGGAGG
The DNA here is from genome assembly GCA_018697195.1 of Certhia americana. Lineage (NCBI taxonomy): Eukaryota > Metazoa > Chordata > Aves > Passeriformes > Certhiidae > Certhia > Certhia americana. Next base: position 1,959,716 of record CM031876.1, read on the forward strand.
AGGGCTGAGCAGGAGGCAGGCTGATGAGTAGGAGGAAGGATGATGAGAAGGAGGAAGGTGAGGAGGATGAAGGTGAGGAGGAGGAGGAGGAGGAAGAGGAGGAGGAGGGCTGAGCAGGAGGAAGGCTGATGAGGAGGAGGGAGGAGGCAAGGCTCGGAGGAGGAAGGTCGGAGGAGGAAGGCTCGGAGGGCTGAGGCAGGGCAGGGGATGCTGCGGGCCGCTGTCCGCGGTGCTGAAGCTCCGGCCGGCCCAGCTGCCCTGGCTGGCCCCGAGCTCTCGGAACCGCTCCGGGGGCTGGAGCTCAGGGACCTGCAGCTGCCCTCGGATTATCTCGGAGAGAGAGACAGCCCTGCAGTGGGTTAGGGAAGTGCAAGTGTGGTCTGTCCGGTTTTTTTTGCTCGAGATGAATTCTGATTCCCACCGACGATTTTGAGGGACAATCAGGGCACCCAAGAAAACGGTGACATGCAAAAATGGCTGATAAAATTGCAATGAAACGTCTGTTGACATTGATTTTGAGCCTGCGGGCAGAGATGAATGATTGAAACACTAGGCTTGTTATAGCTAGAATGCTTTTGACTTCTCTTCTCTGTGCTGAACAAGATTTAGCTGGAGGGAAGTTAACAATCAGCTAATTGACATTGAATTAAGCATGAAATGCAGTATAACTACTTTTCTTCTGAAATACTCTTCAACAATGTTTTAACAAGGCTTTTAATTATTGATTATTGCTTATAACACACAGTAGATCTTTTATTTGTGTTCAAATCTCCTGTCCTTCAAAGGTATCAGCTTGAGAACTCTGTGGTTCACCTCTCTGCTAATGAAAACCAAACAAATAGTCAAAGAAAAACTAACTTCTTTCTGGCAAAGCATCATAGCATAACACATCAGTTATCCAGGTCAGGTTAAGGAACAGATATTCTGTAAGAATTTCAGGAAGTCCACTGTATCCTTCAGCAAAGGTGGGGAAATTGAGAGAGAACTATTGTGCATTTACAGAGACTACTGAAGTGATCCTGCCTTTGGGACATGTTGTGGTTCAGGCTTGGCAGGCATCTCAGCACACAGCTTACTTACTTTTGAGGTGGGGGAAACAATCAGAAGAGTAAAAATGTGTAAAAATTCATGTGTAGAGATGAGGACAGCTTAAGAGGTAAAGCAAAAATTGCATGTGCAAGCAAAACAAAACTAGGAATTCATTCCCCACTTCCAGTGGGCAGGCAGGATTCTCAATCCCCAGGGCAGCAGGGCCCTGGAACACCTCATAGTGACTTGGGAACACAAAACCCATTTCTCTGAATGTGCCTCCTTCTTTATTCTCCCACACACCCTTTATTGCAGAGCACGGTGTCACATTGTGGAAATTCTCTTTGGTCAGTTGGAGTCAGCTGTGTCCCCTCTCAGCTTCTCCTTCACCTCCAGCCTTCCCACGGAGGAGGAGCAGTCTGAGAGGCAGAACAGGCCTTGATGCTGTGTAAGCAAGACTTGGCAATAACTAAATATTTAACTAAATAACTAAAACACCAGTGATTTATCAACGGTCCTTTAATCTCAACTGCAAAAGGCAGCACCATATGAGCTACCATGAAGAAAATGAGCTCTAGTCCCACCAAAACTGGTACAGAACAGTAATAAATACTTGAAGAATTATCACGTGCATGAACGAAAAAAAGAGAAATGCTCATTTGCTGCATCTGAGAACCAGGAATGTTACTGACAGCAGTGGGCACAATCATCACCAGTGCAGCTGCATCAGCTGCATGTCAGGCAGAGCACGGCTCCTGCTCAGCACACACTGGGGTAGAGAGGAGGCAAAAGGTGGCAAAATCTGTGTTACTGCTTGCTGAGGAGAGTGGGACAGCCCGAGGTTCCTCAGAGAATTTTACTGAGTGCATCAGTACAATGATCAGGAAGATATTGGTAAGAAAGAAATACAAGAAAAGGCAGATTTTTGTGTGTTTACAGGAGGTTATTATTGTGGCACTGGACATCACTTCTTAAGGTAACTGGTGTCTCACATGTGAGATGCTCTCATTTCCTTACAGAGGCACAGAAGCTTGGGGAAAACAGTGTCTTCAAAGAGACCTCTACCCTGTCATAATCATCATAGTCAAATGTTCCTCACCACAGGAGCATGCCCACCACCACTGTCAACACCAAAACCTTTTGTAAAATGGAAGTCCCAAGAGGTTTCGTGCTGACAGCAAGGCAGGTGCTCCTTGGCTGTGAGGAGAAGGCTGCAGCTAGCAGGGCTGAGCCAGATGGGGCCTCGTGGGAGCAATCTGTCACTGAGCACAGAAAGGTGAGTGTGCACACAACAGCAGCTAAAAGCGCTTGTGGGAATTTCTCTCCCAGCCCACTATAAATGGGACAAAGAAAATCTTTTCAGTGGCTCTCAATATATCTAGCAGATTGCACTGCCCACAGACTTAAACTCTCTGAGGGGCAATCTGTGATGCTGTGCTCCCTTTCTGTTCTCCAGTGCAGCACTGCTTTCCTGCTATGCTCATCAATAGCCAGGAAATAAGTTTAAGGTTTGGTTTTTTGATTTTTTTTTCTTTTTTTTTTTTTTTTTTTTTTTTAAATCAAACCTAAGTTGTAGAGCACAATTTATCAAGCAAGAAACACTGCCTAGAGGAGTGGAGTGCTGAAAAAGGGAGAGACAGTATTACTTCAAGCTCTGAGTTCACACAAAGCATTCCCATTCAGCAGGTGTAGACATCAGAATAAATAGCCTTCTGGCAATCTTCCAGATGGCCTAAAACTCCAGGCATGTTTAGCTTGATTACCTTAGATTTTTTTGCAGGCTTGCTGTCTCTGCACTTACTTGTTCTACATCCCTTGCCAGCTAAAGAGAACCAGCTGTGTCTGGCCTATTGTGTGAACATCTGGTTCTGACTGTCATATCCAGCTGTGAGTCTTCTGCAACACAATTCCATTACCTACTAGTACAGACAAGTGCAAAATAATGAACATTGGAAGAAACAATTTTTAACTACTCATTCACAGAAAAGGGGGTCTAAACAAGTTGTGGGTTCTCAAAGCCATGTCCAATAATAAATGACCAAAAGAGAGAGAATATTGGACAGGTCCTCTAAGGTGCAGCAGCCAGACACAGTTATGTACTGAAAGGATGGGGTGACTGTTATTTCCTTGTCAAATGACTGTTTTAATCTTTAATCTGCTTCAGCCTATTTTGCTGGATGTCACGTAGGTGTATATCTTAGTTTAGAGTAATTGCTGTTAGTAGTCACCAGTGACATTGCTGCCTTTTTAAATCCTGAGACCAGTTTCAGGCACTTCAGTGCAAAAGCAAACCTCAAGGAAGCATGTGAATGTGAATTCATCACCCACAGGCAAGCCTAGGAGACTCAGGCAGGCTGGGCAGGTGAGAAGTACTTCAATTGCCTGTGCTAAGTGGCTGCTGCTGCTACACCATAACAGAGAGCCATGGGCCCCACGAAGGAGGAGAAAGAGGGAGAGAGGAATTTCACACATGTTGGTGCCAGTGCTATTAGATGTGCTTACTGGAATCACTGGTCTGGGCCAGACTGTTCTCAGCTTTTCCCCAGTGAGGACAGGTACGAATTTGGAAGGAAGAAGAGGAAAGAAGAGACCAAGAATATTAATATTTTCCTGCATGCCTTTGGCTCTGTTGGAGGGGTGGGCAATTTTCTAGTCCACTCAGCTCATGAGTGTAATTCATAGCACACAGAGTCCACACTGCCCAGGAGAACCTAGAAAACATTCCCATGACAATATAAACCTGGAAGAAAGAAATGTTTACCAAAGCATCCTGAAAGGAAGATGGAATGGGAATCTTGTGCCTCACATTTCAATACAATTGCTAAGCACACAGTAGGATAAAGCCTCAACCTGTGCATCTCCATTGCAAGAACTCAATTTCATGCTAAACTTTCATTTTAGCTACTGATCCTGGTACAACTACCACATCCTGTCTCTACCCAGGGTATACTCATGGTACTGGTATGACCTATTCCATATTGTCTGGAAGCCAATCACTGTCAGAGATGCTCCATTAGCTCCTCCATTCTCTCTTCAGATCATCACACACTGTTCTGTACATTATGGTGATGTTTGGTCTCAGTGTTCCTGCACAAGCAGTATGCTCAGACAGAGCTGGAGGCAGTGCTGCTCTTACCTGCCCTTCCAGCTGTAGCACTGTTTCTCTCCTGGGGGAAAATTACAGGTGGTTCTCAAAGAGGATTAGTTCTCATTTCTCAGACATGCCTTAGCTACTCATGCAGGCTGCTGGTCTCCTGGAGAAAGTGCTCCTAACACACCACTCCTGACTGTTCAGTTTGGCTGATGGGTTCCACAAATTCCTCCATCCTCCATTCTCCTATTCTGGATGCATTTACTTGTCAAGACCAGGGAATGTAATTAGAAGGAACAGGTCCCAGGATGCCTTTCCCACTTCTGGCAGCTGACTGAAGGTGTGAGCTCAGCACAGCTGAATTCCACAGCTCAGTCACACCCTCTGGAAACTCTGCAATACATCCATCATACCAATAGGTTACAGTGCCAGCCATGGTGACCACCCACAATACCAGGTCATGGAGCTGGGAAAGACAGCAATCCTATTTTATTATCCTTGAAGAACCTCCCTTACTTCCAATCACTGGCACTTCCATTTCTCCCTGCCTATTCGCAGCAAAACACTTCCTAGTCTTCCCCTCTCTAGTTTTCTTTTGGATGAGTGAGTTTTAAGGCAGGCTTGGACAGCTGAAGGCTTTCCCAGTCTTGATTTTTTGGTTGCCTCTTTTTTTATTTCTAAGAGAAGACTTCAAACCATACTGAGATGGTCTCCTTCACTGATAGCCCAACAGGTTCCCATTGTACTAGTTACTCTCAATATTAATATTAATATTACAATGGTTATATATAACAGAAAAAAGGACCAATGGATCTGAGAGCAGTATTTGTTTCAATAGGTTACAATGCTGTTGTAATGAGTTGCTTTTGCTTTCACAAGTTTTCTGCCAACTGGGAATTTTCCCTGAAGGAAGTTTCAAAAACCTTCTTAGCCTTTAGGAAACTATTTGTTTGGCACAGTAAACTTAGGAGCTCTTAAAATTTTGTCAAACACATCAAACCGAATGGCCCCCAGGTAAAGATCTTGCATAGCAAGTTTCAACCCACACAAACTTCTAGTGCTAGCTTGTGAACCCCTGGAAACACAGGCCCACAAAGGACACTGCAAACAGAGGGGGACCCGCTAAGGCTTTGATCTTCTTTCAAAAATGAACAGAAATAGTTTCCTTTACTTCAGCAGATCTGGTGGATCGGCTGTGTGGTACCTGTTTATCAATTTGTTTTGAATTTCACTGGAAGTCTTTGAGGCCAAGACTGTCAGTCCCTGTTACAAAGCCCTTTATGAAATGGGGATCTAGTCCTACCTGGAAGCTGCTTTAATATAGTTCATCATCATAACCAGCCTCAAGGCCTGGCTGTCTGTCTTCTTCTCCTGCCAGGCTTTACAAAGTGCTAAGCAATCTTTCTGCGTGTACCTTTCCAGAGCCCTATCTCGTGGTACAACAACCATCTCCACTATTCTCAACAGTCTCTTGCCCGAAACTCTGGGTAGAGGATGCCCAGTGCCAATGGGAAGAAGTCTCACTTCCAAAGGATCCTGATGCAGAATGAATTCTTGCACACCCAGCCTCTCTACCAGGCCACATTCAACACAAACGAGAATACTGTGATCAAACCTGATAAAATAAATTTCTACAGATGCTACGTATAATCCAAGATGAAAGTTCTGTTTTTTAATTATGTAGAAAAATGGAAGTAAATGATGAATTACTCCAGACACAAGTGTGTCTTTATATAGGCTGGTGCCCTTGACACTTGCAGATGTCATTGTCATATTTACAGGGCAGTGTGAGCTCAGGTAAATCCAAGGACAAAGATAATGCAGAGACACAGAGCACCATGTCACGGCCTCACCAATGTCCATGGGTGTCTTCTTTTACTGTACCTAATAAAGCTCAAATGACAAAAGGTGACATACTGTATGTGTTTTATCTCATTATTAATTAAGCATATTTATCTCTTAAATCAGATGTGACTTGCACCACAACATCAGTAATTAAATTAAATATTGATGTGTGGTGGTTGTGTGCCGAGGCTGTATGGGTAAGTGGAATTGCCATATTTAATTAACATCCTGCAGAAGTAGCCCCATTAGATTTCTTCGTTAAATCTCAAAATACTAATAGTAACAAAAGTGTAATAATACTTAACACTAATTAATAGGAGCCTCATCAGGTTTGATGAATATCTTCACCCTCTTTTGAAGGCTGTTGACTAGACTTTTGTTGTATTATTGTGAGGCTGTGGACTGTTTAGAACTGGTAACTATGCTGTGCTTTACCTTCAAGTTTGTGGGGCCAGGCAGCTTATTTGCTCCTTTGAAGAAGCAGCCCCTTAGATGACCCTCCCTGCCAGTATTTCAGCCAGGGATCAGCCTTCCTTCTTCTCAGGAGTACATTTCATGTGCATGAGAGAGTCTGTGTCTGTCTGGAGAACCCACTTGCCCCATCTCAAACATGCAAGGTTGGGTGGTGCCCTGGGTTTTGAAGTGTTACTTTCTGCCTTGTTATATAGAGCAATTTCTCCTTGGAGAAGACTACAAGGATTTATTTTGTTTTTATTTAACTCTCATTAAATTCCAGTGCCTTATAAGCAGTTCAGTGATGATATTACAATTCTGATTACCATTCTACTGCATGTGGAACTAAGAATACAAAATTACTCCATCTGGGATTGGATATATGTTCCAGACAGGTTTTCAGGGTGAAGTCCAACAGTATCACTACTTGCAAAACATAATTCAAATAGCAGTTTTTACATAGTCTGGGTAAGTTACATCATTTGAAGTGATTAATACTTGTATTCATTTAACTACTACAGATGCTATTCTCAGCTGTAACCAAAAAAACATCAAGTGCATTATGAGATTATTCCCCAATTTGTATTTTAGAAACTATTTCAAAGCCATCCAGCCTTCCCAAGAGTCAGAGAAAATAATTTTCCAATAACAAGAATAGTTTTGCTACTCTTAGAAGTAAATGCAAATACAAAGCATCATGTTTGTCCAAGTGTCTCAGGGCTGCTGCAATACCATCTTGAGCTTCTGGCAATAAGAAGAGAGTCAAACACCAATTTTCTTCCCTTTTTTCTGATCATAGCATCTGGTTTAAAGATTTAAACCATACTTTAAACCATGTCTGGTTTAAAGATGTTTATTATTCTCTATAATGAAATGGTACAAGCAGTATTTCTTGTTCCATTACCATCATGTCTATTTGCCCTTCTTACTGCTGTTTCTTCTACAAAAGTCTTGCTCTTCAATTTTATTTACCTTCCCACCTGTGCACAGAGCAAGTCACAATTTGGATTTTGAAATGTAAAAATTTGATTAGGAAAAATTTGGATATTTTGACTTGAAAAACTATGCTAGTGCAACAACACAGAACCGAGCTGAATAAGAACAAAAGCAGTTTGCTAAGTGGAAAAACAACAGAGAAGAAATCTGTATGCAGACTGATTGATCTTTTAAAAATTAGCAAATATTCCTGGTAATGGAAACAGTCAGAATTTGTCTTGATCTTTACAGCTTCAAGTAATTTCTAGGATCAGCTGTTACGTAACCCTAGAGATGATCATTTGGCTATGCAAGTATCTGGTTAAAGAAATCTGTGTGTGCTGGGAACTCAGGCTCAGTTGAGCTCATGGACAGAGTTTTACAATGTATGGCTCTTACAAACACAGGTCTTCCACCACAACCATAGGACACTTCAATGTAAACTATCAGTCAGCAGCAACCAGTTTTTGCCCAGCATCTTAAACTTTTACTTCCATCACCCCATCTGTGCTGCATATGCTGGTCTTGTCTGGTCACTTTGCCTGGCAGAGTATGCCAGCCACTCTAGACAGACTGAGGAGGAGCCAGGCTATTTCAGCCCTCAAAAATGTTTGTATAGAAAAGGCTTTTTGGTCCTTCCTGGAATTCAGTTGGCAAGGAGAGTCTGGAGGGAAATTAAAGATGTAAAACCTCATTTTGGCAGATGCTGCTCTGCAGGCAGCACAGCACCCAGCCAGTGGGGAGAGACTTCTTTTGGTCAGGCTCAAATGCTACCTGGGCCGGTTTAGCAGGTATAAGAAAGCTTAGAAGTTCTCTACATGCAGATAATAAATGCAAATGTTACCTGTGACAAGTGCAAACATATTGCTCATGTTATAGTGAAGTAGCAGAACAAGCTCTCTTTTTTTTTTTTTTTTACAGAGCAGATTCATACTTGCTTAGAGGAAGAATCTCCCAAAGCACTTTGGGATGCAATTTTGGCTGCTCTTTTCCTAATACACTAAGGGCCAAATGAATTATCTCTTTTTTTAACCAATGAGGCTGCCTGTCAGATTTACTGATATTCCAAGCACTGTCCTAAATGAATTTTAGAAGCATGTGCAGTAGCTAAGTAGCAAACATTACCATCCTTTAAATATCTCTGTACATTGCTTGAGGAACCTGACCTTCATTTTGTATTTAGGATTTTTTTTTTCTCTACTGCACAGCCATATTCTAGATTGAATTGTGAGTATTAATATATTACAATAATTCAAATGTACTGACAGATTTTTGGCCAATTCTTCTTGAAGGATGTAATTTCCTTTATTAAGATCCAGAGGAATTCCAAAACAGATAGCTAAAAGTGGATATGTCGGAAATAAGCTCATATGAGCCAAACCTTGAGACACATTAAAGTGAAACAAACTTCACCACGCATGTATAAAATCATACTGGTTTTCAGATTTTCATCTTTCACCACTTATATTTTTATTTATGAATATGTTGCATAATTAATAATATTTTAAAGATATATTGTTTTACTGTGCTGTGTGTAGGTACTGTTACCTTACTCATCCATATCCAAGCCGCAATCATAACTCAACCTAAGTAAGAATTCTCCCTGTGTGCAGGCAGATATTTCCCTTTGAGATAAGCTTCCTGCCAAGAATTCTCATTTAATGATTGATTCTGTCCCAGTGAGGTGAATTGCCCATTGCTCCTGGCTGCCAGTGGGCATTCACATCTTTGGTCCTGCTGTACCATGCACTCACTACCCTTGCTCATGCTTGGCTTTTCAGGGCCATGGCCAGAAGCTCAGACAAACCCCATTGCATTCACCCATAAGACTGTTTTGCCCATTGTAGTCATTCTTGATGTGGAACACAGATATTTTGTAATGCCAGTGGTCACTGCTGATGGCCTTAGTCTTGAAAAGGGCACAAAAACAATCCAAAAAAGGAGAGGACATGGTGAAGAACAAGCCTGGTCCATAAATGGAGAAATTTACAGCAGAGGAACAGCAGAGATGAGAAATTACTTTTAGTAAAACAACTCTCATTTCAAACCAGCTCAGGACCCTGAGTTACTGCCAGACAAGTCTGCTCCCTAAAAATGTCAGCAGCAATTTCTGACAGAGCTTGCCAGGTTCTCCCTTGTTTCACCCTGTTCCTATGCCCACTCACTCATTCCAGTAACGTTGAGCTCTTGTTTCCCTCTCCCAGCCAAATAAACGTTGATAGCAGTGTAACCATCCAGATTTCATGCTTTTAAATAGCACATGCTGTATTCAATGAATTTCAAAGACACGCTAAACCCAAATTACTGCTATCCATGGATCTTGAGAAGCTTTTATAAATGGCTGCATTACAGTGTAGTACAAAGCAGTGATTTCCATAATGCTTGTCTAATGTATAGAGCATTTTACATAGAACAGGTCCTGTTTCATCTTGAAATGCTTTTTAATTAATTCAATTCATTAATACTGCTTGTCATGGATAAACTCTTGAGACTTAACAAAAACTTTACTTCAGCAGTTGTCAACACATTTCATTAAAACATATGTTTTTGAATGCTTTCTGGTAACATCACTATTCTTCATATGCAGAGTGCAGTACTTAAATGTATTAAACAGAAGAAGGGGGCTAACAAAAATCTTTGTATTGACAATGCTGCGTTTGGACATGAGAAATGGGTGGGCAATCTGGGCCTCATTCTTTTCATGAACCCTAAATTAACCAAAGTGAAACCTGTTTCACAGTGTACGTGAAGCATTCTGTTCATAGAATACAGAAATGCTTTGAGTTGGAAACAACCTCAAAGGTCATACTCCCAGTTCCAACATTCTACCAGACCGGGTTGCTTGAAATTTGGCCTTGAACACTCCCAGGGATGGGGAATCCACAACTTCTTTGTGAAACCCATTCCAGTGTCAATGAAAGGTGTACCTGCCCATGGCAGCAGTGTCTGACTGGATGATCTTCAAAGGTCCCTTCCAACACAAACCATGGTTCAATGAAGAATAAAAGAACATTGTTGTTCTAGAGAAAATTAAGGAAAGCTCGTTATGGACTCTGATTTGTAGCAATCTGTAACTGGACTGACCAAGGGTTGTGTTCATCATGAGGAAGAGAAATGTTCTCTTCATAATCCTACAAGGCAGCCCATATGCTTTCAAGCTCTGTTTCCATCTCAAAATACGTTTCCCTTTTGTTTTATCACCTCTGAGATGCACAGTGACACAGCTGGTACTGCAGCACAGGATAGAAAATGCTGTTTCCCCCGTGCAACCAAAGTTTTGTAATCCTTACAACAAATTCCGCAGAAGCAAACCCTCTAAGACAGGGTGAGAGCCATAAATTACTGTTCAAGAGTTCCCAACATTTAACATTTAAAATGCATACCTGGACAGTGTGATGCCTTATGATCTGCAGGTCATTAACCAGAGGAATACTCTGCTCTACATGAGGAAGAGAGAACGGGATCACACTGAATGTTATGTCCTGGATCATAGACAAGATTTCCCTCAAACATATCAAACCTGCCCTACAACTCCTCCTGGAAATCTATGTCAGTGTCTGCTCTGCAGGGAAGTGCACTGGACAAGGAACAGGACTGGAAAACTGGCCTTCTCTTGATGTACGAATTACATAAACACCTCAAATTTAAACAACAGGGAAGAAAAAAGTCAAAAGTCACAGTTTGCTTTTTTTTTTTTTTTGAAAAAGACCAAATTTTGTCTCAGGAGAGATTTGTTAAATGGCTGAATAATGCAAAATATTGAAAACTCTTTCCATCACATTCCCAGTGATTATTTGGTGTGTCCTGCTTCTATCCCAGGCCTTGCTGTCAATCTGTGTTTTAAGACACCTTTAGTCTTTCCTGGCTATGGTCTCTAATGCTTTTTAATGCTGTCTCCTGTGTGTGTTTTGTGTAGTGGAATACTTTACAAATCAAAATGTTATTGGGGAATAAGTCTATGATCTCCTGTGTAACATTTCCTGGCTCTACTGCACACACATCTATTGTTCGATATTGAATTGGTCCCAAGAAGCATCAGAGCATGTGAAAGCTGCTATGAATTTTGCAAAGTGGCTTCAGGGCAGTAGAACACGTCAGGGCACGTCAGAAGAATAAAGTGCAAAATCTGAAAGTCCAAATTTAGGAGTCTCAGTCAATATTGAAGACTAAGAATAAGTAAATGCTAATGGTAAAGCAAAGTGGTAATAGGTTTTGTCCTTTTATCTTGTGTCATTCCTAATATAGTTGAAAGGAGCATGCTTACCCAGGATACAAAATAAACCCAATTATTAAATAGGTTTATGTGTAATTAAACTCCTAGACTTCACTTAATACTGCATGTGATTAATTTTATTAGCCCTTTCCCCCCTGTACCATTGTTGCATTCCCTTCTATTCAGTGTTTTTTACCTCTCTTGCAGTGTGCCTTCTAGTTAGTCCTCAGGGAACTGGGCTGTTTTGGAAGGTGTAGTGCATTTCTATTGGAGTTATCTCAATTCTGGTCACTCCTAGTCAACTTTGTGCAGCGTTTTTTCATAGAGATATCAAAACAAAACTGCCCAAACAGGCACATTCCTTTGAAAGAAGAAGACTGAGTGAACACGTTTTATCACTGCTAATCTACAAGATTTCCCTCAGAAATTCCAATAGAGATTTCAATAAACTCTCACATAGGTGCTTTCCCAGAGACTGCTCCAGTCCTTGGCATCCTCTGGCCATGTGGTGTTTGGCCAGCATGCCCCCCTTTGTTTTGCATGAGATCCTGTTCACACTCCCAGAAGAAGCAGGATCCTTTTCTACATATTGCTGTTTTTTGCTTGTTTTCTTCTTCCAAAGCCACAGTGTACTATGAGACTAAAATGAACATTTGGTTAAGCTGAATTATTTGTATACATCTAATAATAATAATTATGTATTAAAAGATTTAAAAAGAAAATACAATACTTAGGTATATACAGTAAGTTTCTGTTTTGCTGAGACCATTTTTTTAAAGAAAAATTACATGTGTCATCCCAATTTACTTAAGTCTGTACAAAACAGTAACATGTGGAAACAAAAAGTAACCAGTAATTCTTTATTTAAAATTCCCTGAAATGAGCTGAAGTTGCCGTGTTTACTGAGAGACAGAATTCCTCAAGGACACTGTTCAGAGAATTACACTGATAAAACAGATATGAATTATAGAGAGAAGCATATGTGTGGGGAAAAAAAAAGAATCTTTTATGTGTAACTAAGCACAAGAAATGGTAAAAAATAAAAAACAGTAACAAGAAACTATTTCCAAATTTGTTATGTATGCATACAGCATATAGCCTAATGCAAAGTTATATGTTGCAGTTATTTAATATCTTTCTTCAAAGGTTTTGTTAATACATCAATGACTGAACATCTAAAGGGGAAAACATATTTCTCTTTATAGTTTTAGATAATTGTCCCTGAAAAAAACCCAAACCTTTAATTACAGCTCAAATGAAGAAAGCTTGATTTGTGTGCTGTGCCCAAATGCTGAGGAGTCGGATGTAAAATATTTGTAATATTTAGGGAACCCTGAGTTTTACATAAAAGTAAACAGCATTGCCTGAAGGCACAATTTCCAGCAACACAATAAAATGTGCAGTGAATTTATGGCGGCCATCCATTAGCTCTTACCAAGGCAACGTCGCCCATATCTGTCGTCCATCATTATAATAGAGGGTTAATGCACCGAATTTACATAAAAAAGTCATATTGTCTGCATGAATTATTTACACTCTCAGCTGTTTTTACAGCTTGGTTTCAAGCTGGATTCTGGGAGAGATTCAGCCAGTAAATTACTCTGTGGAGACCTAACTGTATAACTACAAACAGAGCCTGCAAAGAAAAGAAAAGGGGAATGTACAAGCCAGTGGTTGTAATGGGAGAAAAAGCTGTGGCTTTTCTTTTACTTGCACAGGAGAAAAAGGAGGGCAGGGAAGCTCACCCAAAAAGTTCTGTACATGCAACTCCGCATTAGCATCTCCTCACAGTTGCACATATCACTGTGATTCTGTTGGAGATATGTTTAATTCCTGGGCATAAATTCACAGATCAGCACATTCTGTCTTTGCAAAATGATACGCTGTTGGAAAAAAGCACATCTCACACAACATCCTCCCCCATCCCCATCCTGATCTATTCATTGTGCAGCAGCACCAGTGGGCACAACTGGGTGTGGGTTGCCTCAGGACATGGGAACATCAGCCCTGTCCTGCTACAAGGACAACAACAAGACGTGCCTGTTCTATTCATAAAATGATGTGGAAATTTTCTTGGATAAGCAATGACATCCAGGAAGCTCTGCACCATGATTATTTGATGGCAGCCACTAAAAGTCACCTGAAACTATTAAAGCCACAGGGTCATGGAGGGTTTATTATTACTAGGAAATCCACTTTCTCCTTGAAAGAAATTGAATCTCAAATGTTATTTTAGGATTTATTTGAAGTAGCTTGTTTCCAACTCAGTGTGTAGCTGATCAAAGCTGGGATAGCCCAACCTAGACTTACTAAGAACTTCCACAATCTTTACCTGGCTTCTTGCTGTGCTATTCCACAGTAATCAGGAATCATAGTTACCATGGCAACTGACATAAACTGATACAACTGCTAGGTCTCCTCCAGAGTGTATCACACATTTGATATGAGTCCTGTTCTAGATCAGGAAACATCCTCCAAACTTAGGTGGGACAGCATCCATGACTCTGTTAAATGACACCTCACTCCTCCACCTCTGCTTTTGTCCAGAGGAGAATCCTCTTGTGTCCCAAACCATTTTTCCCTTGAGGATGCTGAGAGGCAGGCTCTGTGACCCAGTCACGCTCTGAGAAAGCTCTGTCCAACAGCATGTGGCACCACCAAACCACAAATAGACTGGACCAGTATTGGTAGTTCTTCCTCCTGATTGTTTACACCCTTTAAATATTTGCGGACTTATGCACCGTGCTGCAGGTGAGCCAAGCTATACATATTTATCTCACTTAATCTTCCTTCTTAAATCAATCTTTCCAGTCAATCTCTTCACTCTCTAATTATTTTTGTTGCTCTTCTCTGAACTCCCTCCAATGTGTCAATCAATACCTTCTTGGTAATGAAGTGCTCTGCAAAGAGCACAGTATTCTAGAGGCAGCTGTATACAGTGCAACAATGCAACCAGTATGGATTTTCAGTCTTCACAGGAAGGTTGATCTCATGGGGAAGGGCACCAGTCTGGGGTTTTGAAGACCTGGGCTCGTGTTCTTACTCTGAGGGACTCTTTGTGTGACTTTGGGCTAGTAATTGAGTCTCTTCTTTAGTTAAGCATCTATAAACATTGTATTGTTTGGTGCACACAAACAGTGAAATTAGATGGTTTGTGTGGCAGAATAAGGATCTGGGTGTGTAGGTGGGAAACCCAAATACTCAACCAAACAGCAGCTTTCTGGTGTAGTTCATTCACTATTGATATGGAAAGAGTGTAGCTCTTCCCTGGTACTGTTAAATACCACCAGACAGCGGTGGCTTGCCAGTTACTGTTTGTGGAACTTGCAGCAGTTGCTACAAGTGACCATACCATTCTGTTTTGCTTTTAGCTAGTCTCATTTATTGCATATTCACTCAAGCATCAGGACAAGTTTCAGCTGCATCTTAAAAAAAAAAAAAAAGTGATTTGAAATCTGTGAACTTCTGTTTCCCAACGTCTGAATTGAATATTTCCTCTATTGGGCTCAGTGGATTGCAAAATAGAGCCTTTACACAGCTATGGGTACAGTCCTGTACTCCAATATTTGGTCTACAGGGGGCTCTGGGGGTTGATTTACTGCCTCATGGCACACCAGGTGAGCAATGGCATGTTAAAGCATTCAGCCACTGTGTGCAGGAGGACCTGATTTCCCACATGTGACACCTTGCCCAGGTGAATTCCCCAGCACAAGCACAGAAGCTGACCTGGGCTGATCACTCAGGTCTTACACCAGTAAAACAGCAGCACTGGACTCTCTGAAATGATTCACCCTGTTATTCTTCCATAAAATGCATAAACACTGCATACCATGAAGCATATACAGGGACATGTAATTAACGTATGATTAAAACTTGTCTAACTAAATTGTTAAGAGCTTTTCCTTAATGCATCTCATGCTCTTTCTCTTTTAGAAGAGAAGGTTAGGAATATCAGAAAGCAAAGATGTCTGAGAATTGCAGTTACGATACATCAAGCTTCCAGAAATGCATTCTAATGTACTATAGGCTGTAAGAATAAAAATTATTCCCCATTGAAATGGAATTCACACAGCTTTTGCTGTACTGAAGCGTACATCGTAATATAATCATAATAACTAAAGTAAGTTTCCCTTGGGGATTATACCTCTGTGTGATTTAATCCTTAAATTTGTTTTGCTTTCATCCCCAGGAGAAGAGAGATTTCAGTTATAAAGTATTCTTCCTAGAAATACCAGACACTGCATATGCATTCATAATCTGCACTTACATTTACAAAGCCCAGGCCAGGAGGTAAGCAGAATTAGGAGCATAAGTGTTATCATTTTGTTTAAAGAAATATGGTTTGTTTTTTAAAAAAAAAGAAGGGCACATCTGGGGATGAGTCCTGCTTATCCTGGAAAGTTCCCCACAGGACTCTCCCTTCATGTGACAGAGGAAATTATTTGCTTTCAAGAGAAGGCTGTCACTCAGAGTGTCTGAAAACATACAGAGCAGAGAGAAAGGGTTTATCATGATGACTAATAAAGTGTGAAATGAAGTGGAAAGTTGCTGTAAAAACTTACTGAATTTCTGTGTAATTATGGGTCTTAGTTCATGCTTTAGAAGACAGTGTGGACACTTCAGAGGTTGTGTCACAGTGACTTTCTTATCATGAAATGTGAGGAGAAAAGCAGTTGTCAGCATATTGATAACTCAAGTCAAAGTATGATCTATCTCTTCTGTTGTTAAGACTGTTCTTAAACACAGTAGTTCTTTGCTGAATAATTTTACCCAAAAACAGTGATTTTTCCAACATATTAATCAATATTCAGTCACCAGCACACCATGTTTTCTTCTGAGCAAGTTTGTTCCCAACACATTTCTATAACATTAAGTAGAATATCTTAAGTAGAATATCTTCTTCAGCTGGCATACAGTTGTTCACCATTAAAAATGAAAATATATATTTTATATACAAAATATATCTACACATACACTTCCAAAAAGACACTTCTGAAGCACAGACTAATTGGATCACAAGTCAAGGCTTATCTACCAACAACCTTCACTTATAGGAAAATAAAGGGAAAGTTTGCATTATATTATAGCTTTTTCACCTTTTGGGAAAATTACTAAAATAATTGTCTTCACATGACAGTCCAGGGAAGCTGCTCCAAGTACTAATTTGAGAAATACAATTCTTAATTAGCCACTTTCAGTAGACAGTAAACCACTCCACTCCTTTCTGAAACATCTACTAGGGAACAAAACAATGTAGTCATCTCGTGGAATTAATGAATGCCCTGCTATTTGAGCAATTTAAAAATAGCCTGAGAAAGAAAAAAAAAAAAAAAAAAGGGCAGAAAGACCCAGTATGAATTATAAATATACTAGTAAAGATGAATTACACGTGTAGCTGGTCTACATAGCTAGGTTCAGCTGCAGCTGATGTGTAACATATCCCAGGCAGCAGAGACATTGTTTCACACAATGAACTTGTTTCAGATGAGGATGCCCGAGGAAAACGCTGCAGCAATGGTCACAGGATAAATGTCCCCTTGATTTTTAAGGGCTCGTTTGTTTATATTACACCTTCAATACCAATAGTCAGCTGCTAAGATATTCCCAGTTCTATTGTAAACAATGCCAAAGCAAAACCACTGTCATGATCTCTGAAGTCAGGACTTAAAGGGCTTAAGCTTTCTTTTCCTTTTTATTTGGCTGTCTAGCATGAAAGAAGAGCAAGCTCGAGGGCTCTGCTGTTGTTTTTGCCTCTCCCAAAATGCCCCTTGCTCTCCAGGCTGGATATTAAAGCTGTGCCAAGAGCTTATGAAGCCCTGGAAGAAGGAAGTCACAGCATGAAAATAAGTCCTAGATGGTTTCTCCAAGCCAGTAAATCATATTGTATGTGTAGGAACATCAAACCAAGCTTGTGCTTCTACTTCCTCATCGTGATGAGGTTACAGTTAAGCACGATGGAATTTTCTGACATGAAAATCACCTGGCAGAAAGTCAGTTGTGTACAAATATGCATGGACTTCTCAGACCCCTGTGTGTGTGCAATGCCTTGCAGAGGAGCAGGTATCTGTCCAGCAATCACAAACACCCTAAGGGCTACTGGCAGAGCTGAAAAGCTCAGACAGATGTTGCTAAAGCTTTATGGGACTTACTTAAGGGAGGCAAAGCAAAGGACAAATGCCTTCTTGTTAGAGTGCATTAAGGTAGCTTCTTGCACAGATAGCTCATCACCACCCACTGGATTTACAGCAAGGCATCTCTATAATTGCATGCTGCATCCTATCCTGGGTTTAAGTGTGATAGTCTGGGAACATATTGTCCAAGGTCTGGGATCTAACATCACCTTAGAAAAGCTCTACAGCACTGTGTTTTCATGAATTTGTCTGGGTTGTCTTAGAATTCACTGCTCAGAGGATGTGTCTTGGTTTGGAGAAAAGTTTAGGAGAAAAACACTCATTCCAGAGTGTTTCCTCAAAAAAAAAAAAAAAAAAAAAAAAAAAGCATTCCAGCAATCCCTTTCTACCAATAAGAAATGAATACTAGTGGATGGAAATGAAAAAACCCCAACTGTTTATTTACCGACTGTGCCTCCCTACCCCTGCACACACACCAGAACAAAAAACCAAAATGCCAGGGAAAGAAAAAAAACCCCACAACGGCCAGCCATGAGGTGAGGAGAAAGATGGTACTGGGTTCTGTCTCAGGGAGAAAAAAAAACCACAAAAAAATAAAGGTTCACACAGCAGCTTGGGCAAACAGATGGGAACCTGGTGAATCTCTGGTGTTGGTCCCCTCATCACAGAAGTTGAAGCAGGTGGGTTTGGTGTGCTTTTCTCTCACTGGCTTGGCTTTTTCTGAGACCTAGGGCCAAAGTGGAGAGGTCCCTTGCCTTTCCCACTGATCTCTGACCTTGAACCAAATCCAAACCTTCCAGTGCACTTCAAAGAAGCTGCTGAAAGACTGCTTCTGCTGCTGCCTCTCCAAGGGCAGGGAAAGGGGAAAAAAGACTTCTTGCCTTAGCTAACCAAAAAACCAAGCCAGCCAAACATAAAAAAGCCCTGATCAAACAGCATGCTGGTTACCTCAGGAGTGAGGCTTTGAAAAACCCAAGATTCACTCCAGACCCACCTTCAAGCTACAGCAACCATTTTTGGGATGAAGTAGATGATCAGGGAATAGATTAATCATCATAAAATCACCCCAAGACAGGATGTCATTCTGTGATACTGTCTCAGGTATAATGTCACACCAAGACACTGCTTTTGGCAGACTGCAAAAGATAACCTGAGATGAGAGGATATTGAGCCACAATTGCATAGTACCAGTCAATTTATGACAAGTGGCCTGAAACCATGGATGTGCAATGGCAGTTCTCTTGGGAGCTGGATGTTAAGAACTTTCCTCAACTCAAAGCTGCTGCTGCTGCTCTTTGTGGCCAAGTGACAGTGAAAGTTCATGCCCAGGGACTGCCCCTCTGCCCTGACCAGCAGTGTGACCACTTGCCAAGGGCCCTGCTGTAGCCTGGAGCATTCATAGGGCACACCCATCTCTGGAGCAGGACACAGGTTTGTCCACATCAAGGAAGAATGTCACACTGCCAGCCACATGCAACCTTATGGTCTAAAGCAGCAGAGCAAGACTGTCAATGAGCAGCTGCCACTTCACTCACCTACTGCTTCTCTTCAGTCAACACCTGCGTAGGAATTTAAAAAAAAAAAAAAACACAGGTGGAACATTTGAGCAAACACTGTTAATCAATTTTAAACTGAAAGATGCTACAGAAATGCTAAATGTGAGTTTTCTTCAAAGCAGAAATTAAGAAAGCTTTAAATAAGCTGTGATGTAATCTTATAGTAATTTGAAGAGAAAGTTTCCTTCACACTTCTGGCATTTCTGAAATTCTTCAAGTTCAAATCGGTTTTGCCAGCACCACACCCAGCCTGGTCTCTCTTTGTGACAAGGGTTGTCAGTTCAACAAATACTTCAGTGGAGAACTAAACCCCAGGTCTGGTAACAGCCATAGCTTTGAGGAAATTACTCCCTTTCTATAATAGGTTGTGGGGCTATTCTGAGGTGATGCACAGTATGAAGTTACTACACTTTAGCTGTATTATTAATAGCACAGCTCTATTGATCCCATAAAACTTTCTCTAAGTATAGAGTGATGTGAATTAATAGCTTTTACCTAGTGCTAGGGGGCATGCAGACACGCTATAAATTAGACAGTCCCTGACCCAAAGTGCTCACAAACCAGATTAGAACAAGATGCAGCAGGTGGAGGAGACGGACTCGAGGGGAGGGAGGAGGAGGAAGTGGAAAGGCAAGCAGCATTACACATGAAGAACTCTCTGCTCAGCAACAGCCAGGCATTGCCAGCTGGCAGGGATCTGCAGGCATCAAAGATGAGTCTACTGAGGGCCTTAATGAAGGTTAAGGAAGTGACTGTTTTAAGGGAGTTTCCCTTATGTATGTACAAGAAATAGCCTGTGGGTAAAGCATGTGGTGCTCGTGGGTGAAGCAGACTAGTAGGCAGCTCTGTCCTCCCAGGGGCTGGGTGCTACTGCTGGTCTACTGGGTCAAGAAAATGAGCTTGTGCAGTGTACCTGACTGTCTTCCATTCACTCAGATATTCCTCTCTGTCTGAATTTCTACCTAGAAGATAGTGAAATAGTCTTTAAGGTGCTAATGATGTCATTATAAAAACACACAAAAGACATCTCGGCATTTCAAGATAAATTCAAGCCAAGTGCACTGCCAACATGCCACACTCCATGGTTCCCCTTTGAAATAAATGGCTTTGTGCACTTCAAAGAGGGCTTTGTTTCACTTGTTTAGCACAAGATGCAAATACCTTGTCAGACCGAGCAGAAGAAAAAATGCACTTTGCACATGGGGAGCAGAAATACACAAGCAGACACCCTAATGAAAATGATCTCAGGTTTGGGAAGCACAGCAGGTAGAAGAGGACTAGATTTCTTCTATCTAGCTTATTCCATTTTTAATTAAAATTATTTTCAAAATTGAATCACCTTGCAATGAGAACAGCAGAGATATTTAGATACTCTCTGAAAGAACATCCCTTGCACATATAAAGCCAGACTAGGAGAACTGAACACAGAAATGGGAGCATGGCCATGACACAGGGCTCATAATCTAAGAGCTCAGATATTTTTATGTTTCTAGAAAAGGCTAACACTTTTTTAACAAGTTACATGACTGATAAATGGGAGAAGACTTTGTAATACTCCCTTGGTAAAGGGCGAGATGTTTCTTCCCCTTCCAAGTGTTGTTCCAGGAGAGGTAACATTTTGGGGGCAGCATCTTCCCTGAACTTTGGACAAGCTACTCGAGCAGAGAACTTGTGTCCATGCTGCTGAGAGGGTGCAAGCTCTGCTCAGGCCCCTTACAGCAACTCTTAGGTAGAAACGTATCTCACATCTCCTGGCCCTCCCATCTCAACACAAAGATCACATCAAATCTGTGCCAGAGAGAAGATTATTTTGTCTGGCAAAAATTAACCATTACCTCAGAGCTCTACAATTAGTTTAAGCAGTGTTTCTGAAGAGTTGGCTGATCAGCTTGCTCATGAGCAAGCATGCTTGCCCCTCATCAGGAATTACTCTCTGAGCCAAGGTCTCAGCCCTGACCACACGAAACTGCAAATACAAATTAGGTTTTGATGCTGACCAGAGCAGGGAGAGGGGACAGGACAGACCCTTTAGAGGACACAATACCCTGGAGGTTGCTCTTCCCTGGGTCCTCCTCTGGGGTGAATGGCAGAAAAGGCGATGGGAGGAAAGCAAGACAAAATTCACCTTTTTCCATACTTCTCATAGGCACTAAGCTGTCTTCCTTAAAAAAAGAAAAAGAACTTTCTGTTCTGACTCTGGACTTGTTTCAGCAGAGGTTGTCCAAGTTGGGAATTACAACAGAATCCTATAGTAGTGTGATAATATAGCAATCTTTAGGGAAGTTACACAGTTGTCCAAATGTGACAACAGTGGTAGACGATGTCTTTGAATAGTAGCTGATGAACCTAATGCAGGAAAGAAAAAAAAAAATATTTGAGCAGGATATGCACTAACACAAAGAAAAGTTGGAGGTTGGCTTTTCCCTTTACTTGCCAGTTCTGCAGGGCATGAAAGAGAGATCAAGATCAAGACACTTCACAATTGGTAGAAGTTACACCATCACGAAATTGATTTACTCCTGATCTGGCATCTGTTCCAACCACCTACTTTTATCAGGGGGTCCCTCCACCACAAGGCAGGTATTTGAAATTGTATTAACTTTCCTGAGAAAAGCAGAGTAACTTGCAGGATTCCAAAAAATTTTAATCTGGGGCCGTCTGAAGAGAAACTGAAGGGGCTGAGGCCTTTCATCTTAAATTTAATAAGGTAGTGGCTAAGGTTGGCACTGCCTATCCTCTCTACTCTCCAGGCATTTCACTCCACACCTACAATTTACTGGAGTTGTTCAACAGGCTTCGCTTTTCCCAGGCACACAGGTGGTTTAACTGAGAGGACAGAGAAAAAGAACTTGGGATTGTTTTGGAAATACTCCCAGTCCAAACCCCAGTTTCATTCCCTAGCTGCCCTCCCCATGATGTAATGGCCACTGCATATGAACTGTAACCGTGTCCAGAGCCTCTCGGAGCACCACGCCTGGGCTGCCCTCACCTCACATGCACTCAGGCTCAGGAATGTTCTAAGAGCAACAACATCCCTCCACCTGGTCAAACTTGGCACCCCGGTCACTTCTATCCCAAAACAGGACAGGGAAGCTCTCATGTATTCCTTCCCAGACATTATCTGGCTCAGCAAAGTGATGACAGAACTGACTAAAGCTCTATTATGAAATATGGAAACATTTCAAACCTCCTGTTCCAATGCACACTTTAATGCGTGCATTATAGCTGCTGTAAGTACTCTGTTTATCCTAATAGAGTTCTTTATTTATTGGTTCATCAAAAAAATAAAATTATGAAAAGGGTTTTAAAGAGAAAAGTATGTTTAATGTGTCTGACTCCGCAGCCCTTTTCTCTGTACTGGAGGGAAAGGGCTCTGATTCTGGCACACTGTGGGAGGCTCAATATCTGCACTTCAGTGCAGCTGCCAGAAAGAATATGCTCAAGAATAGAACTAAACCTTAACATTTCACCATACTTCTTCCAGCCAAAAGCTTTCTGTACATAATCCTGTGTGGCAGGTAAATGCTGCAAGTCAAGTTCCTGAGTCTGTATCTGGTGACTTACAGAGAGCCCCTAGAAACTTCCATTTCCTATTCACAACATCCATACAACACAGCCTCTGAGGATAACCCAGAAAGAAATGAGATCTAAATCCTGCTTGGTTAAAGTATCACTTGGCAATTGATGTGAATGAAACACAGCTTTTTTTTCTTTGTTTCTTTATATAAATTTTTAAGTCCTTGTAATGGATGCTGAAAGGTGCATCAGGTGCCAGCCTGACAACTCAGAATCCAGAGTTGTCTCTTTGCCCACAGGGCAAGTAGTTTCTATGAACTATTTCTCAAAATTCACACCCTTAATTGCAATTCTAGACATTGTTGATCTTGCAATTGTTCTGTAACACAATCAGCTTAAAGTGGAACGGCTGAGACCTCAAAGTTTATTTATAAATAACAGCAGATGCGAAATTTGCATCAGAATGGTAAGAGGTTGATGCTGCTGTTGCTCATTTACTCAAAGCCATGTCAAAAGGATTTATGCAGCTGCCTAAATACATCTTAGTTTTATATTTCCTTTTACCTGTAAGCCAAGTGCTGGCCTAGAAAGTCAGAGGTTCCCTCAAACAGGAGAGGGCACAGATAGGGTGACTGCAGGAATTCCAGGTTCCCAACTGGAACCTCCCATCAGGAGGCTGAGGCCAGCTGCAGGCTTGTCAAGTGGATACTCACTGCAGCAGTGGGTAATTTATGAATTTTTGGCTCCCTGATGTGTGTTTCTTGAATAAATAAGGTTGTGGCCTGTGTCAGTGGGGGAAAAAAAAAAAAAAAGGGAAAGTTCCTACTGTATATTCTGAAAGATAGCATGACCTTGAGGACAATTTATTTCAAGAGGAAAAGCACAGTTAGATTTCTCACAGAGTGCTCAAAGAAGCAGCCCCTGCTCATTCCCCAAATATATTCAGAACGGAGGCAAACACCTCTTACTGCAATTCAAGGCTGCCTGAGTTTTCACCTGTAGATACGCAGATAAACTTATATCATCAGCTTCCAGGTTTCTGTGGGCTGGAATGTCAGCAACAGCTACAGTGATTTAGTGCAGCAGCTCCAAATGGATTAAATCAGAGTAATTTGAATTTTACCCAGGCTTGTCATATAAATCTCAGAAACCACTGTCTTGCATAAAAACTTCCTTCGACACTCCTGAGGAATCATGACATAAAGCAAAAATTTGGTTGAAAATGAGAAACAGAGATTTTTAGCATGGAAAACAGAGGCAGCATGAACAGCACATTTGGCTGAAAAATCTTACCTGCTTTATGGTAGCAATTTTTATATTTTATGAAGTATATTTTTCCCATTTTTTATATAATATCATGTATCTTACAGCGTATTTTTTTAAAAATTAAGTCAGTTTCAATTTGAGTGATTTCCACTCAAATGAAATATTCTTCAAATATTCCACTTTCAGAAAGAATGTTACTACATAACAGTCTGGAATATTTTAGTAAGTATGATACCACTAGAACGTTTCCTTTGTGCACAATCAAATATCTTTTCTATATAAGGACCTCCTTCTAAGAGTGGCATAGCAAAAATAAATTTAGACTGACTTCAGAAGGTCAGCAAGGCAGTGAGCACACATCAGGTGTTTGCTTACAGTGCACACATGCTGGAATAATCATATACTCTCTTTTCTTTGGTTTTTGAGGTGGATATGACAATACCTGGAGGAGATACTCATCTGTCTACCTAACAATCAGAAATACCTTATAAAATATGTCTGAAATTAATCCATTGTGAAAGTGAGAAGGGAAAACACAAATACTCTCATTAATTCATATGTACATACACCAAACTTTACATAACATATGGAATAGTTGGAAAGATGCCTGCAGGTCTAATTGCATTTCTGTGTGAAGAGCATTTACACCCTCTCATCTCTGCTTTCTTCATTCATTTTAGTAATTACATGTAGAGAAACAGCTAACACACTCGTAATTAAACCAGCAGTAAAGAATTTTTAGGTGTTTTAATACAAGAGAATTGACATAGAAAGCAAGCAGAGTTAGGAGGATTGGATTACTAAGTCATATAAAACAATGCAAGCCCCAGGGAGAGCCTGTGCTAGAGTACCCACAAGGTGCCCATGAAGACATGGATGTGTGCAGGCATTGGCAATCCCGTGAACACTCTCCACATTCAGTGTTTGCTAAAAGACATTTGAGCAAATGACCTGGAACTGTGATCTGCTGCTGGAAACCTCTTGTTTCTGACCACCAAATTCAGGATTTAAAACAGTTGCTTCACACAATCTATGTTGCTTCATTTTCCATTTCATTTGGCATTTTGTTGGCAAAGGCTGTAACAGTTATTTCAGCTTGGTGGGTGGAGCTCCTGTAAAAATCCAGATCTTTTCATTTAGATGATGAATATTCATGACTCAATCTGAACCAGTTAGACTTTGTTGCCCTTCCTCTCCTTTCCCTACTACCCAAGCTGTGCACAATATTATATGTGATGTGCAAATAACGTTCTCATAGAATATTCTGAGTTCTCTTTCATTTTAAAATGAAAACTGGACAATATCTAAGCTTAATCTGGGAGGTCTGGAATTGAACGAAAGGATGGCATCTTGCAGCCCAAGTACCAGACAACTCACACAAGGACTAGTCTGATGGCAGAAAGTGGGAACAGTAATTGTGTGGTCAAATCTTCCCCTGAGAGCTTTCACCTCAATGTAGTTCAGAAATTAATTTTTATAAATGTGTTTTCTCAGGCAATTTACAAAAAAACCCCCAAAAAACACAAAACCAAACCAAGTTGTACTTTTAGGCTTTGTTACAACCATCTAAGCAACTTTGCAGTTTCCTGCAAACTAAACAGGCAGGGAAGAACCTAAATCCCATTAATACTCAATATTCTTTTGGCAAGAATGGAAGCATTCATTTCAGAGGACACATACTTGACCAGTACATGACCAAGGCCATGGTGAGACATTCTGATTTGGGTTTATTTCTCATTATTCTACTCTGATTTGATTGGTAGTAAATGAAACTCAATGCCCCAAACTGAGTCTGTTTTACCTATGACAGTAATTGCTGAGGAATCTCTTCTTGTCCTTATATCAACCTTATATCAAGCTCTTCATTATGTTGTTGGTCCCCTACCCAGCTGAGGAGGGGAGTGATGGAGTGGCTTTGATGGGCACCTGACATCCAACCAGGTTAAATCCATCACAATACTTGGCAATTTTATAAAAGTAAAACCAACCAACCCCCCCCCCCCCAAAAAAAAAAAAAAAAAAAAAAAAAAGTAAAACAGAGACAAAATAGAGCAAAAAATGAAGAGCTGTGATTACTTGTTTGGTGCATTGGAAAGAAGTGCCCCATGGCTCTGACTCCAGTCTGACGCACACTGCTGCCGATTGGCGCCTGCTTTGCACACATGCAGCCATACACGTAGGGGCAGGCACCAGCATTTCCCAAAGCTCATCCATCCCCTATGCCAGCAGCCAGCTCTCAGCAGATTCCCAGATAGTGCCATGGGAAACAAGGAAACCATAGAAAACCAGAAAACCATGGAAAATCAGGTTTCATCTCTGAGGCCCTCAGCGATCCCAGCACAGCTTCAGGCTCCCTGCCTGCTCTGAGTGCCCCTGCACTCTCGTGATCAAGGTGCCACCTCCTGTTCCACTGACAGACACAATCAGCTACTGCACCCCATGGAGGAAAGTGGCCCTTGACTGGCCATTGCTGGCCACAGACGTGGGCTGGAGAGGAGAAGGGGGAAGGAGAGTGGCCTAAGGACAGCACTGGGAAGGGACAAAGAGAGGAAGGGAGGAAGGAAGGCACGGGAGAAAGGAAGGGAGGGAGGAAGGAGGGAAGGAAAGAGGGAAGGAAGGGAAGGAGGAAGGAAGGAAGGAAGGAAGGAAGGAAGGAAGGAAGGAAGGAAGG